>WBZZ01004278.1:7500-87168 GCA_019918135.1 Paulinella micropora | reverse complement strand
TTGCTTCGGCTTCGCTCATCGTATATTATATAAAATTTATTTGTTATAATCATAAATACTTTTTCAATTCGTCTTTATTGCTACATCACGGCTGACGAACTAACCATTCAATATATGGCTTGTCAATCTTGGCGATGTCTTCTATTTTTTTACCCTTGTATTTCCCGAAATGAAATGTGTCTTTGGGTTGAGCATTTCTCATTTCTTCAATCGCTTTTATTTCGTCGTGGATTACCTTTTGGACATCTTCCAACGAGAAGGATTTTTTTTCGCCTTCAATGGAAAGTTTTTGGAACTTCTCACACAGTCTAGTGAGGGCGGACATAGTAGGGTGTATATAGTATGGAGTATTAAAAAAAAATTAAATAATTAATATAGGATACACTTTGCGAGCGCACGTGTAGCTTCGCAATGGCCGAGTGGATCATCTTCGTAAAGGCTTACTCTGCCAAACACGGTATAACCTATGGTGAAGCATTGAAAAAGGCTGGTAAGGAATACAGAAAGCAGAAGGGAGGCAGTGCGGAGTTGTCGGAGGATGTATATTTGGCTTCGTCAGAACGAAAAGGTGCTGACGGATGGAAGCCAGTCGCTAGCAAAGAAAAATCAACAGTGTATGAGAAAGACGGTAAGGCGATTGTAGCATTTAGGGGTTCAGTAGATAAGCGGGACCTGCTAACCGATGTCGCATTGGTAAAGGGAGTATAAAAAAGAACACCAAGATACAAAGAAGAGCAGAAGCTGGTTAATGAAGTCATAAAGAAATATGGTAAGGATAATGTAGAGCTGACTGGTCATAGCCTTGGCGGGACGATAGCAAAAGATTTAAGTAGGCAGACGGGTGTGAGGGCGACGACATACAATAAAGGCAGTAGCACAAAAGACCTTATTGAAGGAGTAATGGACAGAGTGGCTGTTAAAGTTAATCCAAAAGGGAAGAGGGCGAAGACTGCGAAGCTAACGACGAACTACCGAACCGCATTTGACCCCGTATCGTTAATGGGCACTACGGCTGTAAATACTAAGTTAGTGAAGCCGACGAGGGGCGTTCATACGATTAGAAGCTTCAAAGGTAAAGGAGCCAAAAAAATATATTTATGACTTTCATAACTCGTTTGATAGTCCAATATCGTTCAAGCAGGTGGCACGACTTAAAGCAACATATAACAAATTCATTGACAGTAGGTCTAGATTTATCCACACTGGTGTTGTTCGGCCTTGTGAGCAGTGGTTGGTGGATGAGAATGTCGGTTGGATGTCCGTATACGGTTTCTTGTCTGGTATCGTTTTTTTTCTATCAAATTTCTGCTCAATATTGTCAATCGTAATGAATATATGTTCTTTGGTATCCCTAGTAATAGTGTGAATATCGCCGTTATGGACATTTTTTGAAATTGTATTACAACGAAACACAACCTGATGACCTGTTTTAAGTTGTTTATTTTATAGCATTTTGTTATTGCTTTCATTAACATTGTTGTTAGAGTGGTGTAATATTAAAGGTGGGTTTTTGTCAGTTGGTTTAGGGTGTGGCTTAACTTGCTTATTGAGAGCATCTAATTCTTCAAGTGTTAGTATTGCAGGTAGGCAGTCTTTTGCTTTATGTTGGCTACGCTCATTACCGCCGACCTTGTAATAGTCTTCTACCTTATTTAAGATAGATTGTAGAACTAGGTCTTTGGCTTGTCTATAATTTGTATCAAGATTTATTTTTGTAAATAGCTTGAAAGTTTTTGACTTGTGGAATGGTTCGGATGTTGGGTCTGGGCAAGGAAGCTGAGCTAAGTGGCCAAACAGAATAATTGATACACCGCCGAATGGTCTGTTGATTTTAGTGTATTTTCTAAGCATATGGTCCAGACTTTCTAAATTCTTAGAAGTAAGCATAGAAACTTCATCAATGGTTATTCTGTGATTAATTGCTTCTTCGCCTACTGGTATCGGTAGCGGTAGTCTATGATATAGCATTGTTAGTATTTTTTGGAGTGTATATTCAGAATTAATAACTTGGCGAGCATTGTGTGTCATAGCGGTTGATAAACCCTTTTTGTCTTTGAAATGGGTGTTAGTGTATTTTGATGGCTGACCAGTTAGGTATTTAATCATTTCAGATTTACCAGTTCCAGCTTTGCAGTGAATGAGCAATAATTCTTGTTCTGGTAAAGGTTTGTATTCGTCTTTGGTGCTATAATCTGGAAGCTCTGTATCCTCAAAGGCTGAGAACTCCGGATATTGTTTATGTGGTGTTTCTAAGAATTTCTGTAATGGTAGTATGTCTTTGAAACCGCTGTGTCGCTGGTATGTTATCCGCGGTTCGCCATTTATGTAGGAAACGAAACAAGTCATACTTAATTGTGGTGCTATGAACTCGTCCTGTTCTAAAACCTCGGGACGAAATTCTTTTCCTGTTTTCATATATTCACCTTCGTATGCGATACTGTCTGTATTAGAATATAACAAAGTCCGCCCAGTATTTACAAGCTTTAACATTTGGTTATGAAGAACTATTTTTTGATATGCTAACACATAGCCAGTTAAATGAGACATTTGAAATATGTTATCTGTTGGGTTTGTATCTTGGTATGTATATATCATTCGCTCTGGTAGTAGGTAGTCCTTCATTTCGGCGTATTTGGTCTTGTCGTATTTAACTCGTTTCAGGAATAATAACCTATATCCTTTTTCTTTCATCATAAAATGTATTCGCTCGTTGTATGTTTTTGAAATGGTAGATACTTGCTGAGTTTGGTGTATGTTCTTGTTCAAAGAGCCTACCAGTAAGTTGGTTGCTTTGGCTAATGTGTCGTGTTCAAAGCCAGGCTTATCAAAGTAGTAATCTTGTATATTTGTTATGTGTTCTGAGAAGGTTTCAAATGGGTTGAAGTGGTCGTCTGCTACATAGAGTCTCTTAATGAATATCTTAACCCCTTGGTCAAACATATACAACAATGCGGGTATGGGTTGGCATTGTGTTCCTTTTGTGGTGTAGCCGTTAAAGAGGGTTGGCACTTTGAGGTGCTTTTGGTCGTAATCAAAAACAGCATAACCGTGTAGAGGTTTGACCTTGTTGTAGTATTCTTGTGTCATATTTTGGTTTATATTAATTATGTTGCGAGGGCTCTTGGGTATTCATTGAAGTATGACGACATTTCCCCTAGATTACCTAACGAAGCATTTGTATAAGCTTTTACCATATCAATCTGGTGTATCTTGCTGGGGTTTTCGGTGTGATGTTTAAAAATATGATGAAATGGTATTTGACCAGATTTCACGTGTCGTAATATATTAGGTTCAGTAATTTGTGTATGGAACTTGGGTTTATGTTTTTCTATGAGAGTATATATAAATAATTGTTTGAAGTATGATGGCAATGACCAAGCGGGAGTATCCTTAGGAACGAATGATGCGTGTTTGAAACGGTCTAAGCATTTATAGTTTAGTTTGTTTTCTTTATCTACTATTCCTACCATGTTTCCAGATTGGTCCGTCATTGAATAGAAATCCTTTCGCTGTAATTCCATTTGGGTTTGGATGTTGTTGAGTTCTTCCTGTGATATCCATTTGTTCTCGTATTGGTTCGTAGATAGTTTCACATTACTTGCTTCGTGGTTAGTAGCATATTGGGGCCGTGGCTCTGGTATGTTTTCGTTAATATCGTATAATAGCTCAATTGATTTAATATGTTGGATACAGATGTCTTTTTGTTTTCCTTGTATTAATGTGGCGTGATAATCATTACATCTGATTATTATCTGTTTTGGGTATTCCTTAGTAGATGCTCGCCACAGTATATTCATACCATCAAATACATAAATCCTACATCGGATGAAGTCTTCCATTTCTTCAATGTCCTTTGCTGTGGCATATTTGATGTCCTTGAAGCGGTCTAGTATAATATGGTCTCGTTTTCGTTTTCTGTTGTTTGGGTTTGGAAAGTCTTTCATAATACATTCTAGCACACAGTTTATTTCACCCTGTGCCATTGGTATGACAATATGATTTAGCGGATTAACTTGGTCAATTGTAATAACTTTAAGGTCTTTGTCTTCTCTTTGTTCGTAAAACCTTGCTTGTCGTTCCACAAAGTTTCTAACAGTATTTATTGTTCGCTTCAATACGTTAGCTTGGTATATTCCTCTAACTGGTCCGTGATATCCTTCATAATCCAGATGAACGAGATAGCTTGTATTTGGGTTTAGCTCTTGGAGGCGAGCTTCCCACCCTGGGGCATATGGTATAACGAGTGAGCCTTGTCTGCCGACGAGTTCGGGGTGGTAATTTGTTAATCTGTTTATAAGTCGCAGGGCGGTTGGAGTTGTAATAAGATACCATCTTCTTTTGCCTCTTTCTCTGATGTAGTCTCCTCGCTGCTCAATATTGTAGAGCGGAAATAGTTCTGGTTGGTATTGGTCCATTGTATATAGATAGCCAGGATAAATTTTTTGAAAAATAATTATTTAATGCTTTAAATATATAATATGGCTGTGTTTAGATGTAAAATATTTTACCGATAAAAAAATGTTGATTAATTTGACTTGCTCAGTCGCTCTTCTAACTCCTGTATCTTCTTTTTGTATTCTTCTATATCTTGTGTATATTGTATTAACTTCTGTGCTTTAGTTCGCCGTTCTTCGTTTAGGCGGTCTTTATTACGGTAATAGTATGCGAGAGCTTTCTCATTATTCCTTTTTCTCCTTTCGTCTCCTTCGTATATCTTTGGTCGTGGCATACCTCCTATGCCGGTAGATGTCTTATATATATATGTAATATTATTTTTTATAAATGTAAATAATTATATGACACAAAAAGAATTAGCTTGACCACACAACTTTTTTAGTATTTGTAAAAACGGGGGGATAATGTTGTTATCTCTTAATACGACTAACTTTGTAAAAAATGGCAAACGATAGCAAAATTCAAGACGATAAAAGGGGGGGGTGATGTGGGGACCACAGAAACCCCCCCCCCCCTTCCTCCTGGTTTTTTTTCTTTATTTCTATATATTTCTATTACTTTAGTTATTTTTAGCGCATCAGGGTAGTGTTCATTGTCTACCGCCTGCTCAGTGAGGATAGGTGCGAGGTAATCTCGCATATCTTGCACCATAGCAGGTTTGATCTTACATATGTCTTCCGCTTTGTCTCTTTGCATATTCTTCATAGTTTTATGCATTATTTCAATGGTAGTGTGTGTCAGCTTAAAAGGAGGCGGAAGTGGTTGTTTTTCTTCCTTGATCTCCTCGTTGTCGTTATTATTATTATTATTATTATTATTATTATTATTATTATTATTATTATTATTATTATTATTATTATTATGCTGGAGGGGTGCACAAGATGGCACTCCATGGGAAGAGGAGGTGGTTGGGCCTCTCCCCACGAAGGTGACCGCTTGGGGAGGGCGGTCACCGGGATATGCGCAACTCTCAACTGGGCATTTACTCGGTAGGGGTTCGGCCAGGCAGGTTGTGGGGTTGTCTGTTGGATTGTTGGTTGGCTCGTTTTTCTTGGCTGTTGGTTTGGGTCTGGTTTCCTGGTTAGCCCATTTTCGCCGAATTTCCTGCCGAGTAAATGCCTGGGGGCTTCCAGTTCCGGTTTGGTGATCTTGTTGAGGTGAGCATTCGGAGGAAACAGTACCGAGATGGGTTGAAGATAGGATTCACATTGAGCCGAGATGGGGCTGAGTTGACCTGTTCCAACTCGGCTCCATTTCGGCTTCATGTTAATCCTATCTTCATCCTATCTGGGTTTTGTCTCCTCCCTATCTTCGCTTCTTCGGGGTTGCCTAACTGGAACACATGATGAGCGCACGTTGGAGAGGGGCTTCAGTCGGTCCCAATGCCTTGCCAGTGCCTTGCTGCGTTGCCGTGCCTTGCCCCATGCATTCACACCCTCCACCGTTGCATTTCTAACTGAGCAGCTTCGGCTGGGATTACTATACTTGTCTGTAAGACCCTATAGGTACCGCTAGGTTCGCGCCTTCTATACCCACGTGGGGGAAGGAGTTTCAGCGGCACGCCGTCCGATCTGGCTCCACTCGGGGACACCCGTACCTCATGATGTGTATTGTTAGGAGCAGCTGAAAGTCCATAAGGCATGAGAGTAGAGGCGTTGGCGATGCGATGGAGAGTGTGTGTAGTGCGTGAGGCAGGTTCTGGCGACGCTGGGGGTGCTGGCGGGCGCCGAAGGGCACGAAGCGACGCGGCTGCGTCCAGTGACACCGGCGGAAATGCGTGTAGTGTGTGTTGCAGATACCGCCGATGCTATTTGCATGGACGGGCGCTTTCCTTGGCGTAAAGAGGCGCGGCGGTGATGGCCAGCGACATTGGCCGTCTACTACTCTCAATGGATTACAAATACGCGAAGCACGGAGCTACCACTGTGGCCCTTATGGGACAAGGTAGAATCGCCGAAGACCTGGACAATCCCCGTGGGAATGCCTCTTCGACGGGCTCTGGCCCGATGTCCCAGGATGGGAGGATGAGGGCTCGCGTATATGACGGAATTCCTGAACCACGTGGAGAGGCTATCTTAGCTGCGCCTCATCCTTCCTCCCCAAACCTGGCACACGGGTCGGCGCTTCAACATAAGGCGAGCGGCGCTATGTGGCAGATGGCACCGCCGCCTCGACGGTACCGGCGGGTAGATCGGTACGACAAGGACGGGCGTAATCTGATTGTCTGGGGGCTCTCAGAACGCGCCAATCTACAGGAGATCGCCTCCAAAATGAGCGGTCTTGGTCTGGTGGTCCCGGTAATGGAGTGGCAAGGCCAGCGAATGTCTCGTCACCTGGAGCTGGTCTACGAGGACGATGACAGCAGGCAGACGGCGTTGCAGCAACTCAAACATCTCAAATTCTTCGGCAGAGGGGTCAATGTGGCCCTTGGGCGCAGGTTCAGGGACAGGGAACGTGTCCGAAGGCTTATTCGCATCCATCTGCGTGGGGAAGCGGCGGTCCGGAAGGAGGAAGCTGCGACGGGATATCGCGTCTTGCCTCTGCATGAAGAATGTGTCGATGATGTGCAGGTGGTGTCTTCGGAATTGGCTGCCGATGCACCTAAGTGTGTGTCTGAGTGTGCTGATATGCATGTGGTGCCCCTGCATTCGGCGGCCAGTGCAGTGGGGGACCAACCTGCGCAAGCACCTGCAGAGGGGGGCAGCACGAGGGCGGAAGCCAAGCGCGGCTGTCGGGTCCGGAAACGAGCCAAGAAGCACCGCTCCAAGCAGTTCGATACCGGCTTCAAGCTACTCGTCGCGAGTCACAACTGGCAGGGTAAAACGGGATACGACAACGTAGGCACGGCGGAATGGGCATCATTCTACAAGCACGAGGGCTGGCTAGTCATCGGGGCTCAGGAGCACCGCATGGGCAAGAAGCAACTTTCCAAATGCAGCCTGGATGGATTCCGGATTTTTGGAAAACCTGCGGAGGTCAGCGAGAAAAATCGCTGCAAGGGTGGGGTTCTATTCGCGGTGGCTAACTTCCTTGGTCCGTATTGCAACCTGGTGTCAGCCCCCGTCGACCACCGGCAGCAAGTGTGGCTGCGTATCGCCTCGGGTGTTACCGGCGCTCAGGATATCTATGTGGGCAACGGCTACTTTCCCCGGGAAACGCAGGAAGAAGAGTCGTCAGAGGCGTATGCGGCCTGGCAGGCAGCTATAGCTTTTTTTTGGAGCCAAAGGTCTTGTGGTCACGGTGGCGGATGCCAACGCGAAGCTCGGGCCGGCATGCAGCCGAAAAGAGGAGTGCATCGTCGGTCAACACGGGGAGGTCGATGATAAGGGAGCACCGGTACGTTCGGAGAACGGCAAGAGACTCGCGGCTGTCCTCGTCGCTACGGGCCTGCGAAATCTGAGCGGCTTCTCGTGCCCAGTGGAAGGGTCCTACTGGTGGTCCCGGCGTGAGCAGCGCGGCATGGGCACAGGCAAGCACCTCCTCGATTACATCTGCGCGTCGCCTGGCTTGGCATCTGGAGCAAAGTTCGGAGTATGCGAAGATGATCTTGATACGGACCACAAGGCAGTATGGGCCGAACTGACGTGGAGCGGCCAGCGCCGGCCAAAGCGGGCTGCGAAACCTTACAGGTCCTTTCGTGTTGATAAGCTTATTGGTGCTGGTGTCTCGGGTAATGATCACGCTGCGAAGCAAGCGCTGGATTATCTACGCGACAAGTTCGATGACGTATTCCAGCATTGCCTACAGAAGCTTGGAGTGCATCAGCTGCCTGAGCTTGACCTATCGGGTGGTGCCGACAGCCAACGGGTGGTAGATGACGTCACCGAGCGAGTGGCGCAGTCCTTCCGAATGGCGGCGCACCGGGTCCTTGGCTCCAGATGTATACGACCCCGTTTCACCAACAATTGGTTCGACGGGGAGCTAAAGGAGCTCATTCAGCAGCGCCGGGAGGCCTACGCAGCATACAGGAGGGATGAATCGAATGCGGAAGCCCGTCTGAATTGGCTACGGCTCCGCAAGCAAATTCGGAAGGCAACTCGGGCCAAAGAGTCCGCCTCCTTCAAGCAAGTGCAGGAAGAAGCGGTCAAATGTCAACGCGAACAATCCTCAAAGCGCTTTTGGCTACTCGCGAAGCGGCTTGGCGGGGCACGCAGAACGAAGGTCTCCGCGCCGGTGCAAAGGGAGGATGGCTCACTGGCGTGTACGCTGCCGGAAAAGGTCGCTCGGTGGGAGGAATTTCGGAGAAATTCGGTGAAGCCACGGGAAAATCCGGCAAGTGCGGCTGTTGTGGTGGCGTGCTGTGCAGAAGCAGGCTCGCTGGAGTGGGAGGAAGCCGAAGCTAAGCGGCAGTTCCACTGGAACGATCGCTTCAGAGATGAGGTGGCCCGGGCTATGAAGGACACACGAAGTAGGTGAAGACACTTGCGAAGAGCTGGACAAGCCGTTCACGCAAGAGGAGGTCCTTGCAAGGCAACGTGCCCTGAATAACCACAAAGCTTGTGACGAGGACAAAGTGAAGAACGAGATGCTCAAGTATGGCGGCGCCTACATCAATGGCTACTTAACGCAGTACTTCAACTGGATTCGAGAAGCCGAGAGGACTCCAAAAGCTTGGGGCAAGGGAATCATCGTCAATATCCCCAAGGGTGGGGATCCTACGGATCCTGACAACTGGAGGGATATCTCGATTATTAGTTGCCTTGGTAAGCTGTATCTGTCCTTATTAGCTACTCGTCTAACGCTCTTCGTGGATGGCCCGGATAAGCTACGTCCAGAGCAGGGAGGCTTCCGCCCGGGGCGTAGCACTACGGATCAGGTCTTTACCCTTTGGCAGAGGTTGAAGGGGCGTCAGCAGCAGAAGCGGGAGTCGTATGTCCTGTTCGTCGATCTACGCAAGGCTTTCCCGTCTGTTTGGAGAGATGGCCTATTTGAGAGGCTCTGGAAGCTGGGTGTAAGGGGCAAGTTCTGGCGCACGCTACGCAGGTGCTACGAGCAGACTTCGTCGCAAGTGCTAGTTGATGGAGCACTCACCCCCGAAGTACTGGAGGGTGTAGGCGTCCAACAGGGGTCCCCTCTCTCTCCCACACTCTTCAACGTCTTTATGGATGAGCTGTGTGATCGGCTGGCGAGTGCCCTCAAGATCACGGATGTGAAGCGGCTGAACGACATCAAGGCACTTCTATA
Organism: Paulinella micropora; assembly: GCA_019918135.1. Classification (NCBI taxonomy): domain Eukaryota; phylum Cercozoa; class Imbricatea; order Euglyphida; family Paulinellidae; genus Paulinella; species Paulinella micropora. The sequence continues at coordinate 77,529 of WBZZ01004278.1, read as the reverse complement.
CGCGGACGACGTGGCCCTCATCGCTCACAGTCGCACCGAGCTCCAGAAGATGGTCAATGTTGTGGCCAAGTTCGCGGAAGATTACCGGCTGGAAGTCAACTTGAAGCCCGGCAAGACGGAAATCATGCCCATTTACACGTCGAGCAAGGCGAAACGACCAAGTATCAGGGAGCGAGGTGAGCCCGTGGTGTGGTTTCGCGGCCAGAAGCTTTGTGTCACCAGTCAGTACAAGTACCTGGGAGTGGTTATCACCGACGACCTGAAGTGGAAGGAGCAGGCCCTGCGGGCTACGCGTGTCACTGAAGTCGCCAACGCAGGTTGGTACTCTTTGTGGTGTGCAGGTGAGATACAAGCTAGGTATCGTCTCATGTGCTGGAATCAACTTGTGGGGGCCAAGCTGAAGTACGCCTTCGATGTCTGGCGTGCCCCCGTATCGCAGCTCACCAAGCTGGAGGCAGCAATGCTGCGCCCCATGAGGATGATTCTCGGCATCAGCCCTAAGACAAGCAAGTGGATTACACTCTTTCTGGCGCGCTCTTTCAGTGCGGAGCGTTTGCGGCGGGCGGCGCAACTGAAGTTCTATGGACGGCTGCGTGTTCTACCGGAGAAGCGATTTCCTGTCATCGCATCTCAAGTCAAATCCGACTGGACTGCGGAGGCCGAAGGCGCTATCAGGGACTCAATGGATCTACAACAAGGGCTTCAGGAGCTCCTAAATAGCTCAGAGAAGGACCTCGAGGGTTGGAGTTCGACTGTGGACAAGTGGGCCCTTCAGCAGGACGTCAAGATGGTGCAGCAACTGACGTGGGACAAGCGAGAGGCAGGCAGCGATCTTACTGATGGCCTGCGAGTCATCCTAAGACAAGTCTTTGGAACTAAGGAGTTCCCAAGATGGGTAGCACTTGATGATGCGCATTATAATCTGCTTCGGAGAAGGTTGCTCAGCTGCAACAACCGCCTTCGGTTGTACCGCAGCAAGTTGGTCAGTGGCATGTCCCTCGCTGCTTCTGTTGTCATGATGATGTCAATGAGTCCCTTGCGCACTTCTTATGGGATTGCCCCATGCATGAGGGGAGACGTAAGCAGCTGTTGCTGAGTATGCAGAGGCTCGGTGGCATGGCTGTGGGGGCTGCTGAGGGGGATGGAGGGAGTGAGGAGGGTGGTGAGGTCGTAGGCGGTGAGGTTGTGGTGGAGGATGTGTTGCTTGGGCGGGAGCGGGAGGGCTCTGTGCGGCAGGGTTGGGATGATATGTCGCCTGTGGATCAATCACGATTGTTTTGTAAGTTTTTTCAGGGGAAGTCGCGCTTCCGCAGTAACTTTAGGCTTGCTGCGTTGTTAGGGGTTACAGCGTTGCGTCCCCCTCCAAAGTTGGATGTGTTGTTTGGATCATATGTGTCTGAGTGTTGGTCTGCTAGGGAGGGTAAAAGGGAGGAGCTTGGGGTGGAGGATGGGGGCGAGGAGGTGATTGACCTCACTGAGGTTCCATCAGCTTCTGTCCCACCCTCTCCCCCAAGTGACGTTGATGTTGCGCGGCGCGGCCGTCCGCGCAGAGTGGACGTCCTGGCTAGAGAGAGGGGTTCGGGAGCGCAGCGTAGTGTCTCGGAGTTCTTCTCTTCAGCTAACACCCTCACATCTAGCTCTTCATGCACTTCACAGCCCCCATCTGCCCCTGCTGTTGCTGCTATGTCTGTTTGGTGTTCTGACAATGCGTTGGGATCGGCTGACCCCGGTGACCCAATGGAGGCACATGTCCAGGATCTGGATCTGATGCTATAGTCTGAGGAAGCCTATTATTATTATTATTATTATTATTATTATTATTATTATTATTATTATTATTATTATATTATTATTATTATTATTATTATTATTATTATTATTATTATTATTATTATTATTATTATTATTATTATTATTATTATTATTATTATTATTATTATTATTATTATTAATGGAGGCACATGTCCAGGATCTGGATCTGATGCTATAGTCTGAGGAAGCCTATTATTATTATTATTATTATTATTATTATTATTATTATTCTGGGCCCTGTCGCCAGTTCGATTCCCGTCGGTGCCACCAGTATTTTCATTGAACATACCGATCCGTCTGGACCAGTATTTTCATTGAACATACCGATCCGTCTGGAAGTGTTGGAACTGCCCTTGCGGGGGTGTCATTAGAGCTTATCGTCAATTCTTTGTACTCCCCTCACGGGTGAGACGATGGAGGCGCATGTGCAGAAATGCATCAGCCATTGACAGAGAAGCACTATTATTATTATTATTATTATTATTCGAGTCTTTGGAGCGGAGCCGCGTCACCGAACGGTCCCGTGCTACCAATGGAGGCACATGTCCGACAGGATCAAAGGCCAATTAACTGATAAGTCTATTATTATTATTATTAGGGAGTACATAGGCCATCGGTCCTTTCCATGGGCTGATTGGTATAAAGCTCCTAGAGTAATGTTCTATGCCGTCACTTCCTTTATTCCACCGATTGGTGTGGAGACTTTCCTTATGGAATGGAGGACTGGATGCACATGGCCTTTTGGCTCAGCAATTGGCAGGAGATACACTATTATTAATTTTACTTTTACTTTTACAGTTGCTTTCAATTGCTTTTATTACTTGGTTTATGATTTTATTTTTATGTTTTTCATATTTATGGTTAGTTAGGCGTTTTTGCTTATTTGGACGCTCACGCGGGATATGTGTGTGGAAAACAGTATATATAGGCAGGTGATCAGAGAGGGAAAAGGGGATTGTAGCTGCAGTTACTGCTGTGTTTATGTAGGTAATGATTATGTCAAGTAAGGTTGCTGTGGTAGTATGATATGAATCATATCTAGTAGGTGTGGTTATTGTCGAGCGCAGGTTATGCTCGATCATGAATATAGAACTCGTGTGATGGTGTGATATCAAGAGCTCATAGTTCATGTCACCTACTATTGTGATTGTGGATGTTGGTGTTTTACTTAGTATCATATTAATTGTGTCATATAGGTTCGTAATGAAGTTAATGTCAAGCTTAGGGCGTCTGTACATGCTGATTATAGTATGTATTGGTTTGTTTTTATGCTTATCAGCATGTAGTTGCATAATGATTGCATGAGTATTAGATTTTTCGTGGTTGGGAGGAAGGTAGCATGCATGTTAGGTTTATAGTAGAGTGAGACATCAGCCGTATAGTAGGCTAGGTATGTTGGTTTAGGGTAAAGGTTATTATTTGTATTTTGTTCTAGGAAATTATCAGTGATAGTTATTATGTCGGGGGTAATGATGTTATCAGCATGTAATGTTTCCAGATGTGCTAGAAGGAAATGGTGTTTATGTGCCGTACGAACCCCCAGCTGCCCCCGCATGGAGTGCAGCAGAAGACGAGGATTTTTAATGAGTAAGCACCAGACCCTTGCGATAGAGCTCACTCATGAACACCTCCTTCCCCCCTCCACATACTAATTCACTTTTCACCAACTCCTTCTCATTATATCATACCAACATCCTCGTGCTGGGTTGCTGCCGGTTGTGCATTCGCGTCAGGGTTCTCATTCGCGCTAGCCGTGGTAGTGTTGTCCTCGTCCTCCATTGCGCTAGGTACAGAGCTTGGGCTGGAGTCAGTTGCACTGTCCATTGGCTTGTCCTTCTCCTCCTTTTCCCATTTTTCTCGGAAGTGACGTAAGTTCCCTCTGTTGTAGATAGTGTAGGTTGTCTCTGGGGTAGTGTCTCGTCTCTTGATGTGCACTATGCCATTCTTTGTCCAAACGTAACTGATTCTAGTATGGTAGTCGCTGCGGAGCTGTCTGGGCCGTTTGTAGAGTTCACGCGTCGCTTCATCCATACTTTCGTTGACGTACATCTGGAAAGTCACACCGTGTAGATGGGGGATTTTGTCCCTTATCTTTTCTGAGTCAGCTCTGCTTATGGATTGTGTTTCTTGAATGCGTTTTTTGTTTTGCTGGATGCAAATTGTACGATGATTGGAGGTGGTGTTTCCTTGGTAATTTTGGTCGGGTTTATTGCTCGGATGCAACGGATGAAAGTGTGCTGATCTTGCGTTAGTAACTTTGCGTCCATGCAGGCCCGGACTATGCCGGTAGTGTCTTCTTTCTTGTCGTAAGGAATGCCTTCAATCACTACCTCGAAGTAGGGGTTGTGTTTTGCTGGTCGTTGTACCGCTGGCGGTGGTGTGGCTCGGTCATAGGTTGGGTTCATGAGGGGGTTGTTTTGTTGGTATTTGCTTGTCCGTATACTGGACTGCCCTGGTTTGGTGGGGTTGTGTTGCCAGCCTTTCCTATAAGCGCCTCACTGTAGGAAGGGCTCCTGGGGCTCGGGGGGCTTGGTTTCGTTGGGGTGGTCACATTCTTTGGGTCCGTCGCTTCTTTGTGTGTCGTTGGGACTTTGCCGTATTCATCAATAAAATCTTCTTTCTGGAAATCTTCCTCTTCCAAGTGGAAATTCAGGGTATAGAGAGCGTGAGATAGTTGATAGATTGCTCGGTTTTTTCTCGGATGATTTCATTCCTCTTGCGAACAGCGTTTGTAGTTCACCAGCAACTGTTTTCAAACGGGCAACTTCCATTTCCAATTTTTTAACAATGGAGGGCTCCTGGTCCGGATTTCTTTCGTCAGAGACGTTTGAGTCGTGTTGCTCTTGGGTTTCCTTGCTTTCCTTTTCCTCTGTTTGCTTGCCTGGCGAAGTTTGAATCCTACGCTTCTTCTTGGGTTTGCTTGGCATCTTGCAGTGTTTTGGAAAACTCTTCTTCTTCTTCTTCTTCTTCTTCTTCTTCTTCTTCTTCTTTAATGAAATCGAAAGCGAAATTGGACAGGAAGTAAAGTCAGAACTAAGTCATAAAAGTCGTAGTCAGAACTAAATCATGAAACTGAGTGAAAAGCCAACTTAATCTACTATAAAATAATACAAAAATAGAAAATATGAATGAGAAAAGAGAAGTGAAAAAACGATATGAAAAGAAAATATGAGGGAAGAAAAACAGGGAAAAACAAAACAAAGATGTGAAATGGATACAAGAAATGTGAAAAGTAGAATATATGAGGGGAGAGGAAAAAATATAAACTAAATATCATAAGAAAATAAGAAATGAGAAAGGAAAAAGAGGATATAGAGGGAGAGGAGAAAATGTAAGCTATATATGATTAGGAAATAGAAATGGAGAAAAGACAGAAAAAAATAAGGAGAGAGCTAGATATGAAAAGGGGATAGAAGTGAGGGGAAAAAGCAAGAAAAGATGGGAGCAAAAGAGCAGGAAATATACAAAGAAATATCTTCTTCTTCTTCTTCTTCTTCTTCTTCTTCTTCTTCTTCTTCTTCGTCTTCTTCTTCGTCTTCGTCTTCGTCTCCGTCTCCGTCTTCGTCCGTCTTCGTCCTTCTTCTTCCTTCTTCTTCCTTCTTCTTCCTTCTTCTTCCTCCTTCTTCCTCCTTCTTCCTCCTTCTTCCTTCTTCCTCCTTCTTCCTCCTTCTTCCTTCTTCCTTCTTCCTCCTTCTTCCTCCTTCTTCTTCCTTCTTCCTCCCTCCTTCTTCCTCCTTCTTCCTCCTTCTTCCTCCTTCCTCCTCCTTCTTCCTTCTTCCTTCTTCCTCCTTCTTCCTTCTTCTTCCTTCTTCTTCCTTCTTCTTCCTTCTTCCTTCTTCGTCCTTCTTCGTCCTTCTTCGTCCTTCTTCGTCCTTCTTCCTTCTTCCTCCTTCTTCCTCCTTCTTCCTCCTTCCTCCTTCTTCCTCCTTCTTCCTCCTTCCTCCTTCTTCGTCCTTCTTCGTCCTTCGTCCTTCTTCGTCCTTCTTCGTCCTTCTTCCTCCCTCTTCCTCCTCCTCCTTCCTCCTCCTTCATCCTTCCTCCTTCTTCCTTCTTCTTCCTTCTTCCTTCTTCTTCCTTCTTCCTTCTTCGTCCTTCTTCGTCCTTCTTCGTCCTTCTTCGTCCTTCCTCCTTCTTCCTCCTTCTTCCTCCTTTTCCTCCTTCCTCTTTCCTCCTTCTTCCTCCTTCTTCGTCCTTCTTTGTCCTTCGTCCTTCTTCGTCCTTCTTCGTCCTTCTTCGTCCTTCTTCGTCCTTCTTCCTCCTTCCTCCTTCCTCCTCCTTCCTCCTTCTTCCTCCTTCTTCCTCCTTCTTCCTCCTTCTTCCTCCTTCTTCCTCCTTCTTCTTCCTTCTTCTTCCTTCTTCTTCCTTCTTCTTCCTTCTTCTTCCTTCTTCTTCCTTCTTCTTCCTTCTTCTTCCTTCTTCTTCCTTCTTCCTTCTTCGTCCTTCTTCGTCCTTCTTCGTCCTTCTTCGTCCTTCTTCGTCCTTCTTCCTTCTTCCTTCTTCCTTCTTCCTTCTTCCTTCTTCCTTCTTCCTTCTTCTTCTTCTTCTTCTTCTTCTTCTTCTTCTTCTTCTTCTTCTTCTTCCTCTTCCTCTTCCTCTTCTTCTTCTTCTTGAATGAAAGCGAAATTGTACAGAGACTAGAGTCAGAACTTAGTCAGAAATCGAGCGAGAAATGAAATATAAACTAGATATGATAGAGGAAACAAAAATGCGAAAATAAACATAAATGTAAATATGAGGGGAGAAATGGAGGGGAAAGTATAAGAGGAAAACCAGATATGATAAGGATACAGAAAAGGCAGGGAAAAGAGGAAAATGAGAGGAAAAACTAGGAGCTAAAGAAAAGGAAAAGAGGAGAAAAAAAAGACAAAATATGATAGGGAAACAGAAATGCAAGAAAAAGAGAAAGTATGATGGAAGAAACAGGAAATAGAAAAAGGGAAGGAAAGACTATATATGAAAAAGAGATAGAAATGAAAGATAAAAAAGGAAAAAGGAGAGAAACAGGCAAGAATAAAACAAGGAAAAGAAAGGAAGACTATATACAAGGGAAGAAAAAGAGAAGAAACAAGTTCAGTGGGAGCGTCGTGGCGCGTCCCACAGGCGCTGTTTGGCAGAGTCAATGATAGTATTACGCGCATTGCCGCGCGCAGTTTCAGCCCCAGACATAGCACGAAAGTAGGGCAAGAGACCACGCGGGTTGAGAGGGAAATCATCGAGCATAGCATCAGCTAGTATGTCCCTCGCAGCGGGTAGCCCTCGAATAACGCTTGCGTAATACGCCTGAACCTGGCGTAAATAAGCTAATGCCTCAGGACCAAGAGCACCAGTTGGTTCGAGAACCCAAGGGACAAGAGTTGTGCTTGACGCAGTAGCTAGTTGATTATATTGCTGATGCTTTACCACTTCACGTTGGGATGCCGCTGCAAGCGGAGTTGTTGCTGCAAGCCTTAGAGAAGATTGAGCCAGTGGGGAAGCAAAGCTGACATCAATAATCACATTAGGGGGGCTAGTACTACTGGGTCGCCACCAAACACGAAGGTCATGATGTTCTCTTGTTGAGTCCTGAAAGTAGAGGTGATCAGGTTCAATCTCGACGACTGCGCCACAGCGTCGAAGGAAGGTAGCCAGCATCTTGCGGTAGCTGTCGTGTCTTCTGATGATAGCACCTCTAACTAGTGGAAAAGTACGTGTCAGAAAATGGTAAGTAGCGCTTTCAGGTGTAAGTAGGTGTTGACAGGCAGGACAGTGAACGCCAGAGCTGGGAATGTCAGAAAGAGAGATTAGGGGCAATGTAGCTAGAAGTGTCGCTTCTATCTCTGCATCTGTGAGTAAGAGCTCAGGATTAGCTGGGATAGTTGAGAAGGGTAATGCACGCGCTCCTTCTTGAGCAGCCGATAGCATTAGTGCAGGGAAAGCGGGACCATGTTGATCTCTTCCTTGTAGAAGGAGCCGATTGCGGAGTGTTGAATAGAGTCCAGGTGGGATGATGCCGGGCGTGAACAATGGCCTGATGACAGCAGTTGGAACACCATTCCGTTCTAGAGAATTGTAGCAGTCAGTAAGAACGTCTCCATCGGTAGCCAGCAAACGTCTAGGATCCTGTTGCTCCGGGATAGCCCGAGAAGAAACATAGCATCAGTGAGGAACTGTAAGCAGCGTGTGCCAAAAGGGATGTCTGTTGCGGGCAACAGGCTCCATACTTCCTGGCAAGCGGATAAGTGATTGTGCCAAGGGAGGTAGGGAAGTACTGATACCCAGGCGGGACGCAAAACATCGATAAGTCAGGTTATCAAAGTGATGCAGACCCCGCATTGACAGATGAGGAGGCAGAACGCGCATGATGTATCTCATCCTTCTTTGAACGCATGTGTCTAGAATGGCAAGAGCTGAAACAGTTGACAAACCAGCGTGAAGAAGCGCACGCATTGTAGGGTCATGAGATTCAGCTCTTGCAAGAGCCCATGAAGCAACACCAACTGCCATCTCTGCATGAGTTGAGCACGTGACATTGATAGCAGATCCAGGTTGAAGTGAGGCGATTTGTTCCGTTGCAGTGTCTGAAGAGTATGTATAGTACACTACACCTCCAAGCGTAGGCATGAAGCCATGGAAGATGTGATCAGATTCAAGTTGAAGAAGTAATAGTGCCAAAGGAGTAAGGTGACTCGATACAAAGGTAGCGCCGGCGGTAGAAGGAGACGTAATTTTGGAACTGAGATCTGTAAGCCTCCGTTGTCTTGTTCAAGCAGATACCGCAGTTTTCCATATGACTCAGCCACGTCGGAAGGCGAGCCGATGATGTTGAAGTCATCAACGATAGCAACTCCGACAGCGCCACCAGAGAGAGAGTTCTCAAAGATAGGCTGAACGCTGAGTGCGAAAAGTAAGCTTGCAAGGCCGCAGCCCTGTTTGACTCCGCATTGAGATAGGAAGGAGTCGAGGACAGAGCCATGTGTCTAGCAAGAAGAAGAGAGGGTTGCGAGTAAGCTTGAAAGATGATGCGCCAGATTGGTCGTAGCTGAGGAGTTTCGAGGACTCGTTTCAGGATAGCACTACGATGCGGTAGGTTGAAAGCATTCACGAAGTCTACACAAGCATGACATGATCAGGATGACTCCGCAGGTGAGCCTTGGAGCTATGAACTGCAGCTTCTGGTCCGCCTGGGAATCCGACCCCAAATTGAATGCTGGGAAAGATGGTGGGGAACTCTGATCGAACGTGCGCGACCGCAATAGTCGCCGCTAGCTTGATAAGGGGTGAGCCGGTATTGATTGGGCGGGGAGGAGTCGGTCTCGCGTGATGTGATTTCTTGGAAGCAAGCACAGGTGCCGCGTAGAGGAATAACGTTCTATGGGTGTCAGGTCTCCATGCGCAATAGCACAAACGATAGAATGTATGTCTCTAAGACATTCTGGATCTGTAGATAAAGCAAACAGGATCTCGGAAGTGTAGCCGTAAAGTCCAGGTGAAGGTGCACTGTCGAAGAAGGGCTGGCGGGATGGCTTCTTTCTCTATGATGAGTCTCGGAGCATCATATGGAAGGGCTGGTATGCTTTCTTGTTCAGGAGCAGGTGGATGTAACTGCTTAAGTTGCTCAATAACGGGAGCTGTTGGCGGCAAGAGTCCAGGACTAGTTAAAACGTTGGCAGCCCCTCCCAGATTCCTAGTACTGGATGATGCTAATTCTTCCGCGAGCCTTATAGCATGGTTAAGGTGGCTGGTGGGAGGATTTGTCTCATGTTCATTGCTTTCTTCTTCACTGCGGTCAGGCTAGTTGGGAAGGGAGCGGTCCAAGTGCTATCATCAGTTCCTCTTGATAGTTGAGAAGCAAGCTGTGTGTTGATCCTGTGTGTACCACCTCTCAGGTGTTGCAGAAGTAGCGCAGGAGCACGGATGATGTTAAGGAAAGCAGTCTTCCTAGCAAGTTGGTCTTCTGATTCAACAGCATCAGCATATTTGGTAAATACGCTGCGGAAAGCAGAATGTAAAAGCGGCCAAGCACGCGGGCGCACTTTCTTGTATAGCCGGTTAGTAGGCAGGAAACAACTCGGGTCGTAGTTCACATTTTCGTCTACAGTGGACACAGAGGTAGGCTCGTTCACGACTAGGATTGGTAGAATTATAGGAGCCAGCGAATCAGTGTAGCATGCGCTTCCTGGTCTGGACCTATGACCCGCGAGCCTTGCGTACGGTTTATTGCATTTGGGACACGTCTGAAGTCCTGCAGCTGTTACAATCCACTTCTGCTCTGCTAGCAGCGGAGTGTGAACTCTTCTGTGTGTAGCGCTATTGCTGCAGGAGTCGAAAATGGTCTCGCAGTGCATGAAACAGTAGAGTTGATTGGACAAACTGTGGGGTAGACAAGAGCGTCATGATTGCAGTCACCGACAGTAGCCTCTCTCGTCTCCGACCCATCGGGCCCGCTCATGTCTGAGGACGGGGCCACCTCGCTCATACCTGAGGACGAGGCCTGCCTGTTAACATCTGAGGACAGGACGGCGATATTAGTCATAGACGGTCGCACTACACTCGGATCGGGGCCAGGGACCGTAGAAGACGTTGTATCGTGGACAGATGAAGCAGTTGAAATGGGGACTGATGATGCAGACATAGAAAAATGATCATCGGTAGGCAATAAGTCACCCTCAACGTATATTTCATGTCTTTCTAGAGCATCAATTAGATCCATAGTTAGTTGATCGATCTGGTAGCTGTTGGCAGGAGCATTTGGCACGTTGTCGTGGTTAGCAATAGTACCAGTATGAAGGTCGCGTAATTGCTGTACTTCTCCTCTGCAGAGTGGACATCTCTCATCCATCGTGAACGCAGAGAGCAGACATATCCAGTGACCTATGTGGTTACAAGGTTCGAGGATAGAAGAATGGCGTGAGGAGGAAGTGATTGGACGACAGCAAACAGGACACCTGTTTGCATCAGCCTGTGTGTTGTCATCTGACTCTGAACCACTGTCTATGCCTAATACAGGACACGGACATTGACATAGTGGTCCACTATTGTCGGGAGCAAGGTGAAGGTCACGAGCACACCTAATCCAACTTGTGACTCCAGTATCGGTATCTATTGGCCGGTTGCATCCATTGCATGTCAGGTGTGGTTCACCATCGTCGCTGTCCGAGTATGCAATTGTCTCAGCAGGGCTCTGCATTTCCCTTTGTGTACCCGTACACGGCCAGATACACGTTTGTCCGTTGTGTAATGAGCTGTTGCAAATGGTACAGATAGTCACAAGTGTAGGTTCAATCGGAAGCCTACATGCTATACAAATGATGCGAATTGCAACACTAGAGTCATGAGGAGTAGGGGAACTAGTGCTCACAGTAGAGGAACTAGTGCTCACAGCTACAGGCCTAGGTCTATCAGCACCTGCAAGCATAGCGAGAACCATTCTGTGCGGATCAGTTAGTGGACGCCTTGCAAAAGAAAGAGCAGCAAACGTAGTTGTAAATAAAGTCATGAGTCTGGTATCAGCACTGTCAAGCTGAGAGTGCCAAGCGAGCCTAGTAGGGGTACTCCATAATCGTCAGACCATGCCCCGTAAAGAAGGTCCATCTACACATCCGCTCTGATATGGCCAGGTCGGTTGGGATCATAGATGATGTCTGCCTGGGTAATTGCACGGTTCTTGAAGTAGGTCTCATACTGTTGCACCCAGACTGAGTAGTTCCAAAGCTCTTTGCCCACACCCGCTGCAAGGAGAAGCACTGTATACGGAGGTTTGTCAGCTTGTCGAGGAACACCAATGGCCTGAAGGATTAATAGTTGAAAAATATAATGGGGGTTGCTGTATCATGGCCCCCTACTGCAATTTCGTGTCTCGCAGCAGTATCAAATCTCTTGACTTCAGAACTTACTACCGAGGATGATGAAGTGTTAGAAAGGATATCAGTAGGTGCGTGTAATTTAAACTTTATTGGAAGAACGCGCCAAGACAACAGGTTAGGCCGGACACAAGTAATGGCTCCTACGACGCATTACATATGCCGGCCCGTAGTGCCTAACCTAACTAACTTCACCTGAATATATTAATGTAAACATCACCACGCGGATAGCAGGTAAAAAGTACAATTTTCTTCGTGACAGGTGCACCAGCATGTTTTTCAGTATTATTTGTCCGGATTGAACCTGATGTCATTGTATTCCTGGTCTCTTGCCGTTTTCCTTTTCCGCTTCACTTAGCTAATACAACTAGATATCATTCTCATTCTTGAGGACTGTGTTTGGTTGTATTACAGACTTTTTATTGAGTTATCGTTGTGTGCATTACATTTGGAGTGAACATCAGTAGGGTGATTCCTTTCTGCATTGTCACACGAGCGTACAGAAAAAATTTTCACTTACATGTCTGAAAAGGGGATGTCAGACGAAACCAAATACTTTAACACAGAACACTCATAGCTTTTTTACAAAAATAATTTGATTAGCCTCAAGTAGATGTCTCGTACCCTGTAGCCCAATTCATATCGGTGTGCTCACAAGGAGACATCATATACAAACTCTCTGTCGTTCTTGCTGTTCTCACACAGAGACCCAAGAAGAAGGTGGAAAGAAGATTGAAGAATCACACACAAAACACAAACAAACATAGTGATAGTAGCATAACACTCTACACTTCTAGTTTGTGCATTTATTTGCATTATCTCACACATACTTCAGAGTATTTTTGTAAATCTCTGATCGTTCTCAAAAGTAGGTCTGAGAACATATCCGACCGACTCTCTACTTCTCAAAGAGAGCTTCTCTAGCTTCTCTATTACTATCTGTGTGTAGGTCCTAGTGCATCATACTAGATAAAATATAGAAAAGAAGGAGGAGAAAGCAATTAGGAGGACAAGAAATAGGAGAAAATCTCAATGACTACTTTTCTCAAAAAAAAAAAACGTACATTGTCACATAGAGGAAAGATGATCTCAGTATACACTCTCTCTTAGTTTCTCTCTTCACTAGTCAGTCGACTGATGGAGGAACAGAACTCAAACGAACGAAATCATAACATAGAAGCTGAGAATACGACACCATGTCGACAGAGACTACAAAGGTGAGTGAATATTTGGAATCACAAGACAGAGAAGAAAAAATACAACAAGAATGAGGAGGATTGAATGAAGGAGGAGAAAGAGGATAGGATGATGGAGGATGACAAGAAGAAGAAGACGCAAGAGGAGGAGGAGTAGGTAGACGAACAGAGATTAATAGACGAAGAGTAACAATAGGAGCAGGAGGAGGAGGGAGAGGGAATGAAGGAGTAGGAGGAGGAAAAGAAGAGAGCTGGGAGGATGTAAGAGAATATGAAAGAGAAGAAGATGAAGGAGGAGGATGATTCGAACAGAGGAGTGGAGCATATAGTAATCTCATACCACCTGCCCACACAGGAGGAGGAGGACAACAAATGATCGACTGGATTAATACTGAAGTGGAAGAGATCAAAGAGGAGGAACAACAGTGGGTACAAGCACACTATTACCTCTCTAAAGAAGATTTTGATAACACGATGGGGGCGGAGAATGACACTTATGTGTGGATCCCTCATGATTTAAGAAGAGAGAGGAGTCGTACTAGAAGGGATGTCTATATCCCATTATCAAACACAGCACAGCTCCTTTACAAAACAAATAACGAACATACTCAATATCAACGATCGTGGCGGGCGGCAAGAAAAAAAAATAAGTGCACTCAAGTGCCACAAGTCAATATTACTGACATAGCAAACGCACCGATACCGCTGAATAATAAAAACGTTAGTGAGTGGAAGCAAGAGGAGAAAAAGGAGGAGATGAAAGACTTGGAGACAAGAATCCAAAATTTGGAACGTAAAGTTCTTGTTCTCGCAGCAAATATACACAGGCCCGATGCTTTGTGCTATACAGAACTTTATTATGAAACTTTGAAAACCGTATTAAAAGTTGTTAATAATACGATAGCGAATATTAATATTGTCGGCCGGAAGTTTTTTAATCGATAGAGGGACTGGGTGGAAGTAAATATAAAAAATTCAACTGGCACTTTGAAGGGAGTGAGTAGCCGGACGGTCATCACGGGAATCATCACACTGACATTTAAATTAAAATCCGCACGAGTATACCGCATGGACCTTTATGTAGTCCCCTGTTACCACTGATCAATATTACTGTCGTATGACCAATTTGCTACGATGGGGGCTGTGATTGATTGCGCCGCACAGCAAGTGATATATGGAGTAAAAAGGGGAGAGGAGAGCGATATTGATCCCATTAACGCTACTGACTCTTATGAAGCTTATGAGCTGAGTCTAGCGACTGATCATAAAAAGCTGGCCATCGTGCATGAGACACTTGAGGTGTATGTTCACCCTCATGTCATAAGACCGGATGAGCTGTCCTGGACTGACAATTGAGAATCCCAAGTGTGCACTATCACAGTTCCAACATGGCATTGGGACAAAAAGTCTATTGATGACTTCATCGAGAAGCGAAAGGAGTAGATAATATGTGTCGAACAAAGAAGCCAGTCGTTGGCGAGATTTGCGGAAGGAGTAGGAGCAGATGTCCACATTACTACTAGATACTGTTTCCATACGAAAGTAGGAGAAAAAATAAGGGACGTGTTTGTACTAATGATAACGGGACGAATCCAGGATACTCCACCAGAAACTATTAAAAGATTTGTTACTGATTTCTGGGGTGACGAGCCCACGTGGCCGCGTTCACTGTCTGAAGTGAAGAAATGCTTACGGACTTTATTTGAAAATAATAAGCAGTGTACTATTATCCTGCCGTATAATGAGAAGGCGATATGGGCGCAAGAAATAAGAGACTGGCTTATTGATCATCCTATATCGGTACCTTCTCGCAAGCAACAGCTAGTGGTGGCTTGTCGTTTGGGAACTCGTGAGCAGAGCAGTACATACAAGCGGAAGCTCAGAGACTTCGACAAGTTGAAATTGATACCGCAAGCATTCACATGCTTTGATTGTTTCTACACCCGTAAGGCTCCTTGGCAATACGCGAGACTTATTGACATGCTGGTGGAGCTCGGCAAAGATGATGAGCCGGACACAGTCACGTATGAAAAGACTGGCCTAGACGATGTCTCGGAAGAAGACTTAAGCTTGGAGGAGGACTGAGAACCCCTCAAGCAGACTAAGAAGATGTCTGATGAAGATTTTCAAGAGGCGGCGCGGAAAATTTTAGAAGAAGGAGTAGGCACGGAGAGAGAGAGAAAGAGCTTTTAAAATCAAAATTGGATGCGAACAAGGAAATTTTTGACCCTCCACATGCAGGTGGTGTCAAGGCTGAGGACTTCACAGCAGAGCAGTCACCGGCACCACGAAGGGCAAACTTGAATATACATGAGGCGAAGATAGCGGAAGAGCTAGCAAGACAGCTGCTCAATGAGGACTTTATTGAGAGATCAACATCTCCAATAGCCTCACAGCCGAGAATAGTGCCGAAGCCAGGAGGAGAATGGCGCCTGACAGTTAACTATGTTCGTGTTAACAAGGTGCTGGAGGAAGAGAGAAATCCTCTCCCGACATTAGAAGAAGGAAGGAGAGTACTGCGGAATGCGAAATTTTATTTGGTCATTGACCTTAAGAACTGCTTCTGGCAAATACCACTGGAAGAAAAGTCCAGATTGCTGATGGCGTTTGTGGTGGGTATGGATATATACCAATGGAAAGTGCTTCCGATGGGCCTCAAGCAGGCCCCAGGACTCTTTCAGAAAACGATGCAGAAGATGTTGAGCAGTCAGTACGATGATCTCACAGACGGAGGATTTATGAGAAGGCGGGGACAGAAAGCGGGAGAATATGCATTTTGCCATATCGATGACATTATCGTATACTCTAACACAATGGAGGAACATATCGATCATCTGTCCGATATATTCAGGCGCATCGGAGCTTTTGGCCTGAAGTGCAATCTGAAGAAGTGTCAACTTGCCAAGACGAGTGTGACATATTTAGGGTATGAGATCTCTCATAACCGAGTCTCGATATCCAAGGAGAAGAGGGAGGAGATTATGAATAGACCGATACCGAAGAACCGCACTGAATTGCACTCTTTCCTTACGATGGCGCAATACTATAGCCAGTTTATACCCGATTGGGGTGCAACACGTGCTAAGTTGAAAAGAATGATTGATTTTGGAGACTTTGAGAAGTGGGACGAAGAGGCTCTGCAAGCGTTTCATACGCTCAAAGATCTTATTTACAAAGACCCGAAGGATGGAGGACTGCTATTAACGATGCCAGACTTCACGAAACATTCGTAGTCGATACAGATGCATCTATAAGGAACTCATACAGTTGTATCAGAACCCGGATGAGCTAAAGATGACGAAAGCGATCAAAGATCAGATGAAGGAGATGTGATGGAGAGATGATCTACTGTGGTACAAGGGCCTTCACGGTCGCTATGCGTCACAGCCGGACAAATGGACCCTTTAGGTACTGGAGAGTCTGAGACGATTTATATTTGTCACAGCCCACAATTGCCCACTTTTGGCGCATCCGGGTCGACAACGAACTCACATGTTCGTAGCGAGACGATTCTGGTGGAAGAAGATGAAGGAGGAGATAGATCAGGCGGTGGATGCATGCATCCCGTGCAAGATAAACAAAACACCACTGAAGGCAAATTTCGGCCTGATTGGCGAATTTCCTCTTCATGCGGGGATGTTTGAGTTTATACACATTGATCATGTTGGACCTTTCCCAGAATCGAAGGATGGTTACAAATACCTCCTTACTGCTATTGACAGAGCCACCAACTATGTGTGGATCATCCCTGTCAAAGACGTTACCGGCAAGACGACGGCCGAGGCGCTGATCGATAGGATCATCTCACAGATCGGAGTACCAAGAAAGATATGTTCTGATCGAGGCTCGGACTTTAATAACGAGGTCATCGACAAACTATCTAAGTATTACGGGATGAAATGGCAATATGTTACTGCCTATAACCCGCGAGCAAATGGGAAAATCGAGCGGGTACACAGACCCCTCAAAGCCTCACTAAAGATGTATTGCACGAAGAAGGAGAATCAAAGAGCATGGGTCGAGGCAGCACCATCATTTGTGTTTGCAATGAACTGTCTACCCTCTACGGCGTTAGGAGGCTCGAAGAGCTCAATCTCGCCATATCAGCTAGTATATGGGCGTGAGCCTGATATCCAGACTTCGCTCCTTCACCCAAAAGACACTTGGGCGGATGCGGATGAGTTGTTTGGGATGAGACTTAGAGTGAAGATGGAGGAGGAGCAAATAGTCAGGGCGCATAGAGAGGCGGAGCGCCGAAAGACGGATGCTGAAGGGGTGCGACAAGCGCACTTGGATCAGATCAAGTTCCAGGTCGGGGATATTGTACTATTGTACCAGCCTCAGGTCCCGAAGGGAGTCAGCTCTAAGCTGTTCACTCATTGGAAAGGACCTTATCAAATCATGGAACAGACGGGACCTCTGAACTACAAGATCAGGGGTAGAGGGAAGGTGCAAATTGTGAATGTACGAAAATGTACGAAGGCTGATTAAGTATGATCCCTTCTTACTGGAAGATGAATCCGTTGGGGAGGCGTTAAAACGGATGAAAGATGATTTCAAAGAGGTGCCGCCCATCCACAAGGAGGCTGGCATAGATCAAGAAGATGCTTATCGGGCACCGATAGCAGAGAAGGAGGAGAGTGAAGTTGCCAAAAAGCAATAGTAATATTGACATGTATGCAATATTAATATTGCCAAAAAGCAATATCAATATTAAAATTATGCAATATTAATATTGCCAAAAAGCAATATTAATATTGAAATTGATGCACGATTAATATTTCCAAAAAACAATATTAATATTGGGATTACGCAATATTAATATTGCCAAAAAGCAATATTAATATTGAAATTGATGCACTATTAATATTGCCAAAAAGCAATATTAATATTGGGATTATGCAATATTAATATTGCCCAAAAGCAATATTAACATTGAAATGTATGCACCATAAATATTAGCATTTGTGCAATATTAATGTTGCAAAAGAGCAATGTCAGTATTGAAGAAGAAGAAGAAGAAGAAGAAGAAGAAGAAGAAGAGAGAGAGGCAAGGTTTTGGGCACACCTTAGAATAGTAGTCGTTATATAAAGTGTGCCCAAAACCTTACAACAATCGGTGCAGCAGGGTCACACGCCGGAGAGAGAGAGAGATAGATAGATAGATAGATAGATAGATAGATAGGTAGGTAGGTAGAGAGAGAATGATTGTGTGCTTCTTCTAAGAAGAAGAAGCAGAAGAAGAAAGAAGAAAGAAACAGAAGAAAGAAGAAAGAAGAAAGAAGAAGAGGAAGAAAGAAGAAGAGGAAGAAAGAAGAAGAAGATCTAAAGAAGAAGAAGAAGAAGAAGAAGAAGAAGAAGAAGAAGAACAATAGGAAGAGGAAGAAAGAAGAAAGAAGAAAGAAGAAGAAGAAGAAGAAGAAGAAGAAGAAGAAGAAGAAGAAGAAGAAGAAGAAGACGAAGAAGATACCTAGTGCTATATGATTTGAGCTTTTGGCCCTTGCATTTTCTTTTGCAAGGGCAGAGGCTTTGCGTAGACAACCTGGATTTTCGATCCATGAGAGACACCTTTCAGCAACTTCCCTGCTAACTGTCTAATTTTCGGTAGTCCGGACAGCACGTAAATTTTTTGATACTCTGGACCGCACTGAGTAGTTTTTGCACAATGCTTTTCGGCGGTTCAAAAAATTCTTGAGAGGTGTCCCGCTTGACCTTGATTGCTCCAAAAAACGCCATCTTGACCGAGTCAGATTCCCGTCTGTAATTGCAAGTAAGTCATGCTTGTATGCTTTCTTCCGTAGATATAGAATTTATTTTCCATATCTACGGAAGGATAAACACGATTTTTTTGTTCCTTGCATTATAGCTTTCTACGACCTACACGTGCACCTTTTTTTTGTCTGATAAAGGAATTCGAATTCGGAATCCATACATTTACACTATAAATAGGTCGTGAGAGCTATAATAGCAATGCGTCCCAGAGGGGTAGGGCCGCCGCGGTGGAGAAGACAACCCCGGGTACGTATAAATACGTTATACCTCTCTCTCTCTCTCTCTCTTTCTCTTTCTCTCTTTCTCTCTCTCTCTCTCTCACACACTGTCTCGATCTCTCTCTCTCTCTCTCTCTCTTTCTCTCTCTTTCTCTCTCTCTCTCTCTCACACACACACACACACACTGTCTCGATCTCTCGCGATCTCTCTCTCTCTCTCTCAAGTCAGAAACAGACGTTTTTTGTTTGTTGTTCTTGTTGTTGTTGTTGTTGTTGTATCTGTTTGCGTTGTTGTTGTTGTTGTTATTGTTGTGTTCTTGTTGTTGTCTTTCTCTCTCTCTCTCTCTCACACACACTGTCTCGATCTCTCTCTCTCTAATAATGTCAAATACTAAAGAGGCGTGGTCCGACCAGCATAAAATGCTGGCTCAAACACCTGTATATCAAGTCGAAGTTCGTCGCAGCCGGTGAGCTGGGGTCGGACCACGCCTCTTGAGAACACAGACATCTTGCATACTAGCAATACAAATATTGAAACATGGCAATATAAATATTGCAAAGTATCAATTCAAACATTGCAAAAAAGCAATATTAATATTGAATTTGATGCAATATTAATATTGCAAAAAGCACTATTAATATTGAAATTGATGCAATATTAATATCGCAAAAAGGCAATATTTATATTGAAATTGATGCAATATTAATATTGCAAAAAAGCAATATTAATATTGAAACATAGCAATATAAATATCAAAGTATCAATTCAAACATTGCAAAAAAGCAATATTCATATTGAATTTGATGCAATATTAATATTGCAAAAAAGCAATATTAATATTGAAATTGATGCAATATTAATATCGCAAAAAGGCAATATTAATATTGAAATTGATGTAATATTAATATTGCAAAAAAGCAATATTAATATTGACATCGATGCAATATTAATATTGCACAAAAGCAATAACAATATTGACATTGATACAATATTAATATTGCAAAAAGCAATATTAATATTGAAATGTATGCTCTTTCTGCGGCTGGCCAAGATCGCCTTCGTGGCTCCGCTCTCCGTGCTAGGGGCCGGCCTGGGCCTGGACGTGCTGGCGCTGCACGTGGTGAGCGGCGCGCGGGGCTTCGAGCTGGGCCGGAACCTCCGCGAGCCCCGCCCGGACGCGGTGGCCGCGCCTACCTGCCAACTAGTCGAGCTGCGCGTCGAGGCGGACTGCCCGCGGCGGTTTGCCGCCGCGTGCAGCTTCCTCAGCTAGACCACGTTCCCCCGTTTGGAAACGCTGTGGCTAGCGTACGGCGGCCGGGACCGCCCCGCCGGCCTGTCGGAGCTCACCATCGGCTTCCAGTGCAGGCGCTTCCCCCGCCTGCGCGTCCTGGTGCTGGGCCCGCTGCCGGCGGCCCTCACTGGCCAAGTGTGGGCCGACACGGACGTGGTCTTCCGGGGTTACGCGTGGCCTGGTTCTAGCCTGGGCAGGCGGCCGGCCCGGTTCCGGGAGGAGCCAGCCCCTGGGCCTAAGTCACGCTAGCCTAGCTAGTCCGGTCAGCCAACAACCGTAACACGCTCCGGCAACCAGGGGGGGGCACCCCCCTCTCCCCCCCCTCGGCCCCCGGCGCTTCTCCCTGCCGGCGAAAGCCCCGCGTCCACCTCGTTTCCTTCCCTCCTCGCTAGCCTCCCCCCTTACTCTCTCTCTCTCTCTCTCTCCGTCCCCCGCCCGGCCCGCCGGGGACCCGGCACCACCGGCCTACTGTGCCAAAGGCGGGTCGTTTCGTGACAAGGGTACGAGCTAACCTGCGCTGATCATGGGAGCCGCCGAGTCCGCCGAGTCTAGATTGCAAGAGGAGGGGCCTCCGTCTGTTCTCGACCTGCTGGCCGATCAAATCGGTGGTGCTCGACCATCATCATCGCAGCCGCTAGTCCAGCTACAAGCCGCAATTCAAGGGGAGATAGCAACGCTGCTGCAGCAGAATGGGTTTCCTTTACTGGATCTGAATCCCGAGAACGTGTACTTTTACGCACCGGACGAAGAAGCAAGACATGGTGTCACTACAGCTGCAGGACCAGGTCCGACAAACTCCTCGCAGCGGCTGAACCACCTGGTCTGCCGCGTTATGCAATTCGAGGACAATCGCAAGGCCCCAGCGGCGCAGCCTCTGTCGGTCGTGCAGGCCTGGACTGTCCTGTTTTACCTCTGCGGGGCCTTCTGGGCGCGGCAAACCGAGCCTGCCAAGCAGCGGCTGGAACGGCAATTGCGCCAGGCACTAGCCACTGCCGTGCAGGCTAACAAGGCCAGCAACGAGCAGTGGGCGCTGGTCAGCCGCGTCCGTAACAGGCTGTCTGCCTTGGAAATCGTGCTGGGGACGGCTGCAGCAGAGGAAGAAAGGGAGGCTGACCAGGGGGAGGATTCAGGCGTCCTCAGCCGCAGCACTCATATCAGGCCAGGTTCGGACTACGACGGGGCGCCCATGACGGACGGCCTGAGTCGTAGTATCTCGTACGAAAGGGGAGAACCGGTGGCACACAGCGAAGCCAGACAGCAGCCGCACAGCCAGGAGGTGGAGGCGGCGCTCCGGGTGGCCAAGAATTTCCTGCGGGAGACCAACCGCGTGGTTGAGAGCCAGCCCAGCGGGCCGGCGGGTCCTGCGATCGTGTTGCCCCAGGGGGGAGGCAGCGCGGGGACCGCGCTCCGGGGCCTCAAGCGCGTACAGGCCGCCATCAGCCTGTGCCAGTCAGTCGCACAATGCACCGATTGCGGGCGCCAGGTAGACTCCCAAACGCGCCAGGGGCGCCCTCATGAATGAAGGACTGAAGGAGACAAGCGAGGATGAAGGGGTGTGGGTTTTTTCGGAGAAATGGGAAAACGCCGTGCGGCCACCCCTACGTGGTCTGCGAGTCATTAAAAGTAACCGTCCTCGGCCGCCTGCTCGTCGTCATCGCCCGGCGGTCCGGCCTCGGTCTGCCACCCCGCCGGCCCCGGCTGGTAGTCCGCCGGCCACCCCGCCGGCCCCGGGGGGGTGTCCGTGGAGGAGCGGGGCGGGGGCGCCCGTGCCTGGCCGCGCTGCGACGACGTGCGCGGCGCCGGCCGGCGGCGTGTCAGGGGCCAGGCGGCCGGACCCCGCTCCGGGCCCTGGCGCACGGGCTGGTAGCCGCGCCGCCCCCCGGCCAGCGCCGCCACGCGGCGCCGCAGTACTAGCAGCACGCCGAGGCTAGCGCGAGCGCCACGCCGACCCACAGCCACGCGGGCGGCGCGGGCCACCAGCACAGGACCCCCCAGGCCGACCGCCACTGGTCCGAGTGGAGGCGCGCGACGGGGCCCTGAGTCCAGGCCGCGGGGTGCAGCACCAGCACGGCCTCGGGCAGGCCATGACCTGCCAAGTATGGGTCTCGTTCGCGAGCGGGGCGGGGTCCTGGACGCCGGCGAGCTGCGCCAGCGCGTCGGCCAGCGCGGCGCCCGGCAGGTCGGCGGGCTCACCCCAGATCGACCGCCCCCAGCCCCGGTCCTGCAGGCGTGAGTGCAGGAACTGCAGCACGTAGTACGGCGTCCGGGCGCCGGGCAGAGCGGCCCAGAAGATGGCGGGCCCCGGCAGCAGCAGGCTGTCGGCTACGCCGGGGCCGGGCCACGTGGTCCAGGGGGACAGCAGCTCTAGTTCCCTGGCCGCGTAAGCACCCCCCAGCCGGTGCACGAGGGCGAGCCCGCCCAGGACACTCCGTTCGGGCGCCCGGGCTAGGTGTTGGAAGGCGTTCCAGACGTCCGGGTAGTACAAGAACACGAGGCAGCTGACTTCGCTCTCCGACCACATGGCGTGCGTAGCATTGGGCAGCAGTCTGGACCACGACAGGCTCCATTGCTTCATTAAATTCATTCTATAGGTCAAGGCGCTGATGGCAGTGTGACCTCGGAGGTCACCCCTGGGGGTCCGAAACCTTCCTCGCCTGCCACTTCTTCCTCCTCATCCTCTTCATCCTCACCCGCTGCAAATCCGACTTTCCCCTCATCCTCTTCCTCCTCATCCTCTTCCTCCTCATCCTCTTCCTCCTCATCCTCTTCCTCCTCATCCGCTGAAAATCCGAAGGTATATATCTTGTTCGACATGCTCCCGCCGTATCCCAAGAAACCTTTAGAGGAAAACACTCCAGCTGGAGGATTTTGGGTCCGAATCCATCGCGTGGGCGCAGGACGCTTTTGATTCGGCAGTCAAGGAGGTCCCAGCTTCGGAGGCAAAGTTGAAGGGCAAATTGGAAGCATCCAAATCGCAGGTTCATCAATATTTATATTGACATTTGGAAATATTAATATTTCAAAAAAGCAATATTAATATTGAAATGTATGCAATATTGATATTGCAAAAAATGTTGAAATGTATGCAATATTAATATTGCAGAAAAGCAATATTAATATTGAAATTGATCCAACATTAATATCGCAAAAAATTTAATCTTGCAAAAAACAATATTAATATTGAAATTTATGCAATAATAATATTGCATGAAAGCAATATTAATATTGAAATCTGTGCAATACTAATATTGCATGAAAGCAATATTAATATTGAAACTGATGCAATATTAATATTGCAAGAAAGAAATATTAATATTGAAACTGATGCAATATTAATATTGCAAGAAATCAATATAAATATTGCAATTTAGTCAATATTCATATTGCAAAAAAGCAATATAAAGATTGATATTTAGTCAATGTTTATATTGAACGTAGCAATATCTTTATTTATGTGAAAAATTTATGACACAAGTTAGCAATATTTATAGTTTTAATTTTGTGACTATGTTAGATCCTATACCACCTGGCTTTGAAACACGTGCTGGAGCAAGCTATCAAGGAGAACAAGCTGGATGATAACGTCCGTGCGCATTTGGAATTGTTTGCCTGGAGCTGGCGGAGATAAATCGACCCTTCCTGCTGCATGACATACCGGAAGAAAAATTAGCAGACCTGGAGAACAACACCGAAGTTCGAGGAAAACCCTGGCCACAGGAAACTCGCTCTCAGCTGGGTCGCCGGGCAGAGATGGTGTCCCAAGGCGTGGATCTTCGAAGCGGCCGCCGCAGCCGCAAGTTCATATCTTCCCCTCAGCACCCCTCAAGAAGGTTCTTTCTTGCTCTTTCGCCGAACTCGTCTCACTTTCTCTCTCCACCTGCAGCTACACAAGAGTTCGCAGGAGAGTACGCCTACGATCCAACCGGTCGCTACAAGTTACTGTATGTACGTGAGATTTCTTCCCGGGAAGAGATCGTACAGCGTACAAAAGCATTTGCTGATCGCATGTTGGACGCATCGTTAGAAAACGAGCGTAAACAGATCAAGGCGGAGTTCCACAAAATGCTCCAGGATAACGTTGAAGCCTTCTATGACGAGATCGCCGTACACCCAGCTCCAATCGACCTACTCGGTAATTAAAAAATAAAAAAATACATCCAGAATTACATTGCTTTTTTGCATGATTAATATTGCTTTTTTGCAATATTAATATTGCGTAAATGTCAATCTTTATGTTGCTTTTTTTTTCAATATTAGTATTGCATGAGTTTCAGTGTTTATATTTCTTTTTTGCAATATTAATATTGCCTAAATGGCAATATTTATATTGCTTTGTCCTAACATCCTGCCTTTTATTAAAAAGGTCCACCAGGGCAGTGTCAAGACCCGGCACAACGACATAACGGAGTCGAGCAAGTACCACTTCGCGGCTGTCTAGGCGCAAACTGCCGCGCTACTGTATGCCTTTCCCGTAGAGGATCGCAGGATGAAAAGTAAGTAACAGATATATATAGATATAGATATAGATATAGATATAGATATAGATATAGATATAGATATAGATATAGATATAGATATAGATATAGATATAGATATAGATATAGATATAGATATATATTATATATTATATATATAAACAAAAAAGTTGAATGTTTGCAATATTCGTATTGATATTTTGGAATATTTATATTGCTATGTTTCAATGTTTGTATTGATAGTTTGCAATATGTATATTGACATTGTGCAATATTTGTATTGATATTCTGCAATATTCATATTGATATTTTGCAATATTTGTATTGCTATGTTTCAAAGTTTGTATTGATGCTTTGCAATATATATATTAAAATTGTGCAATACTTGTATTGATATTTATATTGATATTGTGCGATATTTATATTGCTATGTTTCAATATTTGTATTGATAGTTTTCAATACTTATATTGATATTTTGCAATATTAGTATTGATATTCTGCAATATTTATATTGCTATCATTATTGCAGTCTAACAATACTCTTTGTTTTCTCTACAGCATTCCCTGACTGGACTAGGGAGGGGAAGAAGAACCCCGAGTCCCCGGCTGCGAGACACTACGACCTGATCTACAGTGTCCTGAGCCAGCATTTCATGCTTGTCGGACCACGCCTCTTTGCGCAGCAGATGAAGGCCCGTTTTAAGTATAAAGTCAAAAATCGCGAAGTTGCAGAAGCTTCAGAGGGAGGAGCGCAAGAGCAAACATGCAGACCAAGGCTCCTCAGTAGCGATTCAGAGTCCAGCTCCTCCAGCGAAGAGTCTTCTTCTGACTCTGGTTCGGATTCACATGGTGAGTCGTCCAAGAAGAAGAAGGCCAAGAAGAAGGCCAAGAAGAAGGGAAAGAAGAAGGCGAAGAAGGAGAAGAAGAAGGAGAAGAAGAAGGAGAAGAAGAAGGAGAAGAAGAAGGAGAAGAAGAAGAAGAAGAAGAAGAAGAAGAAGAAGAAGAAGAAGGAAGAGTTGCGCGCGTGTCCTCGCGATCCTTGTCATCGAAATCCTCAAAACCACCCCTCGCTGACGATGATGATGATTCAGAAGATCAGGCAGATCAGAAGACCCCCAAAGCTGCAGGCCAATTTCCCCCTCCCCCCCCCCCCACCCATTCCAGTACCTGTCTGTCTATCTGCCTTGCAATGTTTGTATTGATATTTTGCAATATTGCTCTTGATATTGATATCTATATTGATATGTACTTTTATGTTAATATGTACTTTTTTCTTTTAGGCCAGAAATGCAAAAAATCTGAAAAGGGATGCAAACCGAATAAAACGAATAAAAGAGGCGACGACGAGGAAGAGGAAGAGGAAAGCCAAGAGGGCAAGAATTATTTGATAGTTTGAAATATATGTGTTGTTTTGCAATATATTTGATATATTGCAATATCTGTTTTGATTTATATTGATATTCTGCAATATTTGTATTGTTATTGTTCAATTTTTGTATTGATATTTTGCAATATTTGTATTGATATTGTGCAATATCTATATTGATATGTACTTTTATGTTGATATGTACTTTTTTTTTCTTTTAGGCCAGAATCGCAAAAAATCTGAGAAGGGATGCAAACTGAATAAAAGGAATAAAAGAGGCGACGACGACGACGAGGAAGAGGACGAGTACGAGGAAAGCCAAGGGGGCAAGATGAGCGATGATGACAATGAGGGCGAGAGCGACAAGGACGGCGGCTCTGGCAAGGACAAGTGCGGCAAGGGCAACGGCAAGCGTGGCAAGGGCAAGAGTGGCAGGGGCAAGGGCAAGGGCGGCAAGGGCGGCAAGGGCAAGGGCAAGAGCAATAAGGGGGCTTCCACCTTCAGCGACATCGAGGAAGACACGGTAAGCTTTCCTACAACAACTACCCGAAAGCACTAACATGCATTTACACGAATAGGCAGAGATGGTTCGTCGTGTATCAGAGAATTATGCGGTAGAACAAAATTTAATTCAGAATGGCAAGAGACTGCGCCGGCAAGAGGGGCTTGCGTCTGGTTTTTTACATTTGGGACAAGTGTCCAAAAGTATTGGACTGGGTGTAGTAGTAGTTCCCAAAATACCGCAGGGCGGAAAGAAACTATGGTGTGCAGAACCTTGGATGCCCATCATGAAATATGTGGGAAAAATTATGACAAACGCACAGTACAATAAGTACACTCGTGATTGCAAGCAGGTGTACGGGGTTACGATTGGCGAAGATGAAAATCTCGTGTTTACAGCAGAGTACCGTAGCAAAGTGCTTGAGGCCGCGGCATGTGGTCATGACGCGTTGCATGCAGCCTTGGTGAACGGAGGAGGGGGTTCGTGCAGCACAGCGAAAATCCTAATTGTGCATTAGTCTTCTTGGGGGCCAATTTGTGGGTAGTCGCGTCTGCTTTGATTTTTACGGGAGATTGTTTGTCTGTCAACTACGGCCACGCTTGCAAAAAATGGCACAAGAAAATGAACCACCCACTCTCGTGACCCGATCAATATACATATTGCTAAATATCAATATAAATATTGCAACATATCAATATAAATATTTCAACATATCAATATACATATTGCTTCATATCAATATAAATATTGCAACATATCAATATACATACTGCTAAATATCAATATACATACTGCTAAATATCAATATAAATATTGCAACATATGAATATAAATATTGCAACATATCAATATAAATATTGCAACATATCAATATAAATATTGCAATATATATCAATACAGATATTGTGACAAATCAATATAAATATTGCAACATCTCAATATTAATATTGCCAAATATCAATATAAGTATTGCGATATATCAAAATATTTTCAATATAAATATTTACAGATATCAATATAAATATTCCAACATATCAATATACATATTGCTAAATATCATATAAATATTGCCAAATATCAACATAAATATTGCCCAATATCAATATAAATATTGTCAAATACTAAAATCAACATATCAAAATAATATTGCAACATAATATTGTTAAAATAATCAAAATAACATCGAGGAAAAGCTACGTATACTCGGTATTTATCAACGAGAAAAATCTATGATATTCAGTGATATTTATATTTATTTTTGGGAATATTTACAGTGAAATTGTTCAATACTTATGTTCATGTTTGGTGATATGTGTCTTGATAATAATTTGCTGCTGGGATGAATAGCTAGACATACAATATAATTAAAATATAAAAATTTATTACTAGCATAGGACGTAGAAGCGGTAGAGGAGACAGAATGGGATCCAGTGCAAAACTGCTGGTGTGAAGCAAAAGCGATCGAACAAATGCGGGCGCTGTAGATGGTGATCGAAAGAATGCGGCAGCTTTCGCGTCCAATTGCAATTGGGCCTCCAATTGCAAAAAAGCTTTGGCCTCCAATTGCAAAGAACATAGATTTCACGCCGTATTTGAGTATAGTTAGCAGGTTTTTATACCAGCAGGACAAAGGAAAAAAGAAGAGATGCGACATACCAACCCCTGCAGAAACCCCTGCTGACTATGAGATGAGTGGGGACTCGGACGCGAGCGAGATATTGCGTGAGGTTGTTGAGATGTGTTCAGATGAAGACACCTGAAATGGCCCTTGTGGGCGATCTATCTTTATTAATATGACCCTAAGGCTTGTCGTTTTGCAATAAATATTTGGCAATATTTATATTGATATTTAGTATTGTTTATTTTGCCAAGTATCAATATAGATATTGCCAAATATCAATATAGATACTGCCGAATATCAATATAAATATTGCCAAATATCAATATAAACATTGCCAAATATCAATATGAATATTGTCATATATCAATATTTATATTGTATATTAGGCAATATTTATATTGATAACTGGCAATATTTGTATTAATATTTGGTAATATTTATGTTGATATTTTTGTGACAAGGCACTGTTCCCGGAAGAAAGCCAAGAGGATCCTTTACAGGGAAACTGGCCAAATTGTGAAGACAGGGAGCTCTGGCGACGATGGGCTGAATGTTTTCGGCCAAAAGTCGTAGTTTTGCCTCCTCGGGGCGGTTATGCAGCGCCTGGCGAGGTACTCACGCACGATTGATGTGACGTGGCACTCGAGGTTTTTTTGTTCCCTACTGTCGATAGGATGAGCCTTTTGGGCCGGAAGAGCAGGATGAGGATACGGTTGTGCTGGATCATAATTGGGGGAGGAGATACCATCAACCTGCGCCTGATGAACAACTGTCGACGCGGGTGTGTGAAAAATGTGGGTTTGAAAATACGAACCAGTTCAGAAGCATGTTATGTTCGTGTTGTCGTGACGGGAAGGGTGTATATGGGAGATGTGGACAGCCTACGTGTAGAGAGCAATATTTCTTGCCACTAGGTTTCGATGCTCGCGATTTCGGGTGCTTGGTTTGTCACAGAGACTTGGGTCCTAGAGATGTTTAAATACTGATTGCCAAATATCAATATAACACAAATTTTACTAATATATTGTACTAATATATTGATGTTTGGGATTTCACAGCGGAGGCGGTGTAAGTCTTGAGAATAACAATAATAATAATAACAATAATAACAATAATTTATACATCAATATATAATAATAATAATAACAAGAACTTATAAATCAATATAAATTTTGCCAAATATCAATATAAATATTGCCAAATATCAATATAAATATTGCTAAATGTGATAATATAAATATTGCCAAATATCAATATATATAGTCGTATATTTGAATATGTACATCGCCAAATATCAATATAAATATTGCCAAATCTGAATAATAATAATGTTAAATATCAATATCAATATTGCCAAATATCAATATAAACATTGCCAGTTATCAATATAAATATTGCCAAATCAGAAATAGACGTTTGTTGTTATTGTTGTTGTTGTTGTTGTTGTATCGGTTTGCGTAATATTTGTATTAATGTAAGTGATATTTTCTCTTGTGCGCATGTCTCGACCACCACAAGACGTCTGGAGTCGGTGTCGAAGGATGCCTGGATGCCTAAGTGGGTTTGCAAGTCCTGTTGGACAGCCAACCTGTTCTTGCGGAAGATATGTGCTTCTCCGGGCTGCAATGCATCTAACCATATGTTTGTTGAAAAAGCACCTGCCTGGCAGGTGCGATTGTTACGGCAATGTAGAGGACCTTTGTCTCACAATGACCAAGGAGTGTGCGGAGACGGGATCGGAGGGACGCTGACCCCTCAGTCTCTAGCCACCTGTTTAGGAGCAATTCCTGCTCGAGTGAAAAAGGAAACCTATTTTATAGATGTAGGTTGTGGAGGAGGAGATGTATGTGTGTCGGCTTTGTGCGATGTTTGGAAAGGGGTTTCTGGAATTGAGTGCAGAAACCTGAGTGACGCATGGAGCTTAAAGTTTAGCAAGTACCTTGATGTGCGTGAAGCCCATGCAGGCACGGGTTTTTGTGGCAGAAAGAAATGCTTTTGTGCCCTACCTGGTTACAGGCTGGCAAAAGATTTTCCCCTATTCACTTTTTTCCCCTCCTGGACGACCCCTTACATGGATATACAGTGGATAACCGAAGCACATGCTGAATACACAAACTTCTTTGTTTATATCCCATGTACAGAGCGATTGCGAACACACAATCCCAAGATCTCTGTAGCCATGTTTCTGTTTTGGAAGGGATGGAATCCCTTCCATAAGCAGCAGATACTTTGGAAAGTCCTTGGTGAATTTAGAGTCAAGTATCTGATGGTTGTCGACTCATGTAGATCTCGGGATCTTTTGATCACCGAGACACTGAGACTAAGCTTTGCAAGTTCGAACTTCAGATTGACAAAGTACAGATGTCCAGTCCGAGTCGTAGGAAGTGGGGAAACTTATGCATTCTTGCTGCTGGAAAGAATTTGTTCCTCGTAATCCTGTCAATCCAATATAAATATTGCAACCGGGAGATTGCCAGGCCGCTTATTATTATAGCGTAGATATTACACCTTGGCAATATACATATTGATTTTTGGTAATGTATATATTTCAACTTTTCAATGTAGATATTGGAACTTGGCAATATAGATATTGCAACTTGAAATATTGTAATTGTAATATATATATATATAATATATATAATATATATATAATAATAAATAGTCCACGACGATAATTTTGCTGCAATCTGAAAAAATTTTTAGTGTGCTTGTTGATTTTTGTGCTAGTTCAGTTTTATAACGTCTCTGCTGTCAAAGACGTGCACCCAAATCTGCAAATCCATGCTATGCAACGCGGCAGCTCTGAGTCAAATCGCCGCTTTCTGAGGTTAGCGGAACATGAATATCTGCACGACAACGAGATCTTGATTAGCATAGGGGTTCATGGCGCATGGACCAAGAAGAAAACTAAACAGGGATTCCAGGGTCGCCAACCTAAGACAGAGGAAGCAAAAAAGCTTGGGATTTGTCGACCGCCTTTGCTATAGTGAGTGCTCTAATAACCAAGAGTACATGTTAATTGCAGACAAAAATTACTTGCAGGGATTGATACTGCTCGCGCAAAAGAAAACTAGACCTAGCAGAGGGAACGGTCAAAAGCAGTCAAAGAAAAAACCATCGGGCAAAAACAGTCGAAGAAAAAACCCTCGGGCAAAAGCAAGCTTAGCAAAGAGATAGATAAGGCCAAGAAAAAGGCACAAGAACAAGAAAAAAAGCATTGTAGGCCATCCTATGTAGTTCAAGAAATTGATCCACAAGAAGATACCAAAGAAGAAACGAGGAACCAGGTTGACAGAAGTAATATCATTGACAACAGAAGTAAGCGCAACAGAATTACGTCACACAAAATGCTTCAGTCACTTGAAACAGGGGAATTTAATATTAATTAAATGTAGACACAGCAAATTTATTGTCGTTCAGTGGTCGTTGGTAAGTGGTAAAGAGATCGTTGGTATGTATCTCTGTGCGATATTAATATTGCCAAAAAGCAATATTAATATTGACATTGATGCAATATTGATATTGCAAAAAAGCAATATTAACATTGAAATGTATGCAATATTAACATTGCAAAAAGCAATATTAATATTGAAATGTATACAATATTAGTATTGCCAAAAAGCAATATAAATATTGAAATTTTAATATTGCCAAAAAGCAATATAAATATTGAAATGTATGCAATATTAATATTACCAAAAGCAATATTAACATTGAAAATTATGCAATATTAATATTGCAAAGAAGCAATCTTATATTGAAATGTATGCAGTATTAATATTGCCAAAGAGCAATATTAATATTGAAATTATGTAATATTAATATTTCCAAAAACAATATCAATATTGAAATGTATGCAATATTAATATTGCCAAAAAGCAATATTAATATTGAAATTATGCAATGTTAATATTGCAATTATGCAATATTAATATTGCCAAAAAGCAATATTAATATTGAAATGTATGCAATATTAATATTGCCAAAAAGCAATATTAATATTGAAATTATGCAATATTAATATTGCCAAAAAGCAATATTAATATTGAAATATATACAATATTAGTATTGCAAAAAAGCAATATTAATATTGAAATTATGCAATATTAATATTGCCAAAAAGCAATATTAATATTGAAATGTATACAAGATTAATATTGCAAAAAAGCAATATTAATATTGAAATTATGCAATATTAATATGGCAAAAAAGCAATATTAATATTGAAATATATACAATATTAGTATTGCAAAAAAGCAATATTAATATTGAAATTATGCAATATTATTATTGCAAAAAAGCAATATTAATATTGAAATATATACAATATTAGTATTGCAAAAAAGCAATATTAATATTGAAATTGTGCAATATTAATATTGCAAAAAAGCAATATTGATAGTGAAATGTATACAATATTAGTATTGCACAAAGCAATATTAATATTGAAATTATGCAATATTAATATTGCAAAAAAGCAATATTAATATTGAAATATATACAATATTAGTATTGCAAAAAAGCAATATTAATATTGAAATCATGCAATATTAATATTGCCAGAAAGCAATGTTAGTATTGAAATGTATGCAATATTAATATTGCCAAAAAGCAATATTAATATTGAAATGCATGCAATATTATTATTGCAAAAAAGCAATATTAATATTGAAATTATGCAATATTAATATTGCCAAAAACCAATATTAATATTGAAATGCATGCAATATTATTATTACAAAGAAGCAATATTAAGATTGAAATTATGCAATATTAATATTGCCAAAATGCAATATTAATATTGAAAATATTTAAATTGATGCAATAATATTATTTATTATTGCTAAAAAGCAATATTAATATTGACATCGATGCAATATTAATATTGAACAAAAGCAATATTAATATTACATAGAATCAATATTTATATTAAAAATATTGAAATTGATGCAATATTAATATTGCAAAAAAGGCAACATTTCAATTAAAAAAAATATTGCTGGGACTTAAGAACTGGCCACCAGTGAGAAATATTGAAAAAAGGAGCAATCAATATCCATCAAAAAAATATTGATTTTTCCAAAAAATATATTGATTTTTTCAATATTTTTTATTTTAAAAAAGTATTGAAAGCTGAATTTAAGGTATCCGGTGCCACTAGGTGAGTTTTTTTTAGGTTACACTGCCGGCCCAGCAGCAAAATCCGCTATATAAAATCAATATTTTCTTCAATATTAATATTGATTTTTAGTCAATATTAATATTGACTTAAAATCAATATCTCAGAATTCCGGGTAGTGCTGCAGAAATAGCTACCTGCCTGCCTGCTGCCTGCGAAGTCTGCAGCTACTTACCACTAGTACTAGTACAGCTAGTACTATTAATATTACTACTATATATATTTATATATATATAACTATACTAGTAGTACTAAACTACTACTACTACTACTACTACTACTACTACTACTACTACTACTACTGTAGTACTGCTGCTGCTGCTGCTACTACTACTACTACTACTACTACTACTACTACTACGCGGTCTGGTATGGACAGCTAAAAATATGAGCATCCCAATAAGGCATCTAAGGTCATAGCGCAAAAGGTGATGGTCCTTCTTCAGGGGAGCGGGGTTATCGGAAGTGAACGGCGTTTTGGCCTGTATCTCCCTCATGTAACCCAGCTCCTCTAAGATTAGCAGCTCGTACTTGCGCTGGTGGAACGCAATCCCCTTTCCAGTCTGAATGATCTGGATGTTTTTGAACACAGTAGCCTTACCCAGATCCTTACATCGGAAACCCCTCTTTTCGAGCTGCTTCACCATCTTGGTGTGTCTTTCTTGAGATGCAGCATGGCAACCATCATCAACATGAAAGGACACAAGTTGAGTGGTTTGTGAGCTACTCCCGTGCTTTACGAAAGAGGCTCGGTCTAACGTGAGGGGCTTGAACTCTAGTTCAGTTGTGAGCTCCACATACAGCATGTCATACCAAAGACGGCCCGCCTCCGGGTGCCTGTATAAAGCTTTCTTTAGAAGCCAGATGTACCCTGTCATCTGAAATTCAGCCGGCGGTTTGACATATATGTCAAATCAACCATAAGTCTATCCCAAAAAAGTCTGCCTAAGCTATCATGAGCAAAATAGTCCTATGCTGGGCTGTAGGAAAGTAAGTCTTTTTAGGATTGTACTGTGCATAAGCTTTCAGGAGGTCCCCTCTGAGGGTTATACAGGCTTTATGGAATTCATCCGCAGTACCTTGCTGTTTTACAGTGTCTATCTCTTTTATCGCTTCACTCACTTTTGGCAAAACAAACGCCTTTAGTTCTTTGAGCTGTTTGAATTCTTTCTGTCTAGCTTGTTTACTGTCTTTCGGTTTTTTGTGCTACGGGGAATTCCGGGAATTTCTCACTTATTATTATCATATTCTCAATATTATATTAATTGCTTCGGATTTCCCTGATATCTGTAATAAATACATCAGTAACGGTATTATTAATCATTGTAATCAACGTATTAATTATTGTAATTAACGTGATATTGAATCGATTCTGAATAATGTTTTCCATATCATTACCTATATTCCGCCACTTTTCATATTCAATTTCCAATATACGACCAATTACTTTCAACGTATTAACCGATCTGATTAGTCCAGCAGCGTCACATCTCTAAACTGACATCCCTTGTACCTTTTGCCTAATCATATGTCTTACTTAACAGTTCGACCCCAGTTCGGTGTAGGCAATAGACATATATTACGAGCACGCTCCCATACAGGCATGGGGTCAGTTTAGCGATCGGTTACTACACTTTGTCTGTTTCATTATCACTGAATAAATCTCTGTTTCAGGTACTCAAATCAATCTGAAGTTATGACACTTAGCTGACGGATCTGACCTTTTAATTATTTAAGTAAAACTAAGTCATGGCAGGTCATGAGCCAGCCATTGCTAAGCTTACGCTTAAAGTCCCCCGCCTTTCAACTCAAGTTACGAGGAGCATCGAGCATGCGTATGAGTTCGACAACTTCCGCTGGTCTACTCTACAGTTCTGCGAAGGCGTGGACCCAAGGTTTCTGATTTTTCTGCGCGACAACAACTCGCCCCTGACTACTGCCGAGCTGAAACTCATCATTACCCCTGATGCTGCCCCTGCTCCACCTGCCGTGGACCCCTTTGCTGACATGCGTCTAGCTGTTTTTGGTCTGCCTTCTAACCCCACCTTTGAACAACTGCAAAACTGTTTTGACCCACTAACACGCATAAAACTGACTGGCTGAAGCTGTAGCTGGACACCCTGCAATGGTTTCTAGCCGATCTGCCGGTAGGGAGCCACACGAGATGTGGTCTGCCCTTATTGCTGAATTTGGTCAAATGGGCACTCTCAGTACTGCCCAACTGCATGCACAACATGTGGCTGACCAATTAACCCCAACACTGACATAGAGAAATGGATCAATCTATTCAAATGGAGACTAGAAATAATCGCTCTAACACAACACTTTGACGAAGGGTATAAATGTAATGAGTTTATCTTGAAGCTCAACAACGCCAACACACAACTATCGGTTCCAAAGCTGCCCAGCGTTATTACACCCCAGTCAATGACGTTGACAGGCCAACCTTCAGAGAGCTTTGTAGTTACGTCAAATCATTGACGCAAGCTGACAAGCTATCAGAAAACTTAGGCAATCTTTCTATCTCAGATGATAAAAAGACACCTTTGTTTTATGCCCGCGACAACCGAGAGAGAACAGCCGTAAAGTGTCACAGCTGTCGCGGTCCCCATACGGTTAGAGACTGTCAAAACAAGTGCGTGCCCATGCCGCCACCTCAAAAGTCTTGCGCTAAATTTCCATGGCATCGACCCTACGACTGCCCAATCCGACGCGAGATTTACGGCAACGCACGTAGTCGTTCACGTTCCCAATCCCTCACCGTTCTAAGAGCCCTCACCGGTCCAGAAGCCCATCCCATTTCCGTAGTCCCGGCCCACCTCGACGTAGCCAAAACGACAGAGGCCGCTCACCTACCCGGAACCGGGTGCACTTTGCGGAAGAGATCGAAGAACACGTTGAGGGGGAGACCACACAAGGCGTCATTGAAGACGATGACGGTTGGTGCGGTCTAATGGAAGACGAAGCAGAAGAATTGCAACGAGAATACAGAGAAAAGTTGAAGCAACAAGAAGAAGAGGATATGAAGGAACTCTTACTTCACTTCGCAAATGAGGAGAGGCTACCTCCCAACACCATGTCTGGGGTTACAACGTCACATTTTATACCCCCGGCTGCTCCCGCCGCCTCATCATCATCATCTCAATCTTCTGCATCCGTCGCAACTGAAAGACTTGCCCAACCACAAGCCGCCTTTTCATCATCGTCCTTAAGTCCCGGCGCCACTCCGATGGAAGAACTCGTAGAGACAGCAACAGGAGCCGATCATCCCGACAGGCCAACAAGTCCCACTTCCGTGCGATCCGGCTCAACACGTTTCTCGTCCAGCTACGACCCAGAAGACCCGCTTCCTTCTGCATTCGGAGTGGTCAACCCGCACCAGGACTTCATCAACGATCCAACCTGCAGGCAAGAAGAAATTTCGTGGGAAAGTCTTTCTCGCGCGCAACAATTGGACGAGAATGATTTTCAAACGAAACTCAATGTTTTCGTTTACATCCAACACCTGTACCGGAAAATAGGTGAACCCCAAGGCTTCCCGGTCCCACCTCTACATTGGCCACCGGAGTGGAGGGTGGACGCCCCAAAGTCTTATGTATTCAGGGAAGACCCTTGTATCCTAACGCAAAGCTTATTCCCCTAAAGCCCAAACTCGAGACCTCACACCTGTTGGTCGTGGGGGCAAAAAGCTTTCCGGGGATCCTTGGCATGTTCCTCCAACCCGTTGTTCAAAGAAGATTCCCCCGGACTTGCGAAATCCGGAGCCCCTTCTTGAGTCATCTGAGTCCCACCCCATCTTCCCGGACGCACCCAGCTTTTACGCAGGACATGTCCATCACGCATTCAACCATGCTAAGTACGCAGAGATGGACTACTGGTCTATCAGATTTCGTTTCAACATTTTGCCGGCCGGATGGCTGAGTGGAACTCCCAACTTTTGCAACTCTTGCGTCCTTTATCAGGACAACGGTATGTTACCAATTGGTTTGCCTGTATGTCCCCCTCGCCCTCCATTTTGTTGTGAGTTC
This sequence comes from Paulinella micropora, assembly GCA_019918135.1. Lineage (NCBI taxonomy): Eukaryota > Cercozoa > Imbricatea > Euglyphida > Paulinellidae > Paulinella > Paulinella micropora. The sequence continues at coordinate 40,228 of WBZZ01004278.1, read as the reverse complement.
TGCGACAAAGCGGAGACAAAGAAGCACAAACTAAAGAGATGCAGTGGTTGCTCATGGGTTAAGTACTGCAATCAACAGTGTCAAGTCGGCGACTATGCCGCCCACTACCGTTTCTGTTACTACGCAAGAACACCAGCCAACGCCGATCTTTACGACCCAATTGCGAAGGATGTGCTCCCCGGATGTGGAATTGGTAGCGTTAACTACCGATTCGCTCTGTTCGCCTATCAGCATTTGCTCCGATACGAAATAATACCCACCGGAGAACAATCCCTTCGCATTGCTGCGAAACGCCCGCTGTCCATTCAAGCTGAGAAAGTTCGTGGTATGTTTTGGCGTCTTGCCGGTTTTCCTACTTATGACCTCGTCAAGGCCAATCGTATCCTTCTACAAGGAAACATTGACCTTAACGAGCGTCTAAGACAGGATCCATTTCGTTTGATCAAGCCCTTTACCCTCGTGAGCTATGATCCCGACCAACAAGCAGTCGACAGCAAGGCACAGTGCGAGCCCATCGCTAAAGACCCTCAATGTCTTTACGCACTTACTCCCACTGTCCACACCGTTTTCGACACAGGCACGAACCGTACCATCGTCAATCCCAATTCTTCAATCGCCAACGTTTCTACCGGTCCAACCGCTCATCTGTCCGGTATCTCACCAGAGACGATAAAGATTAGGAAAAAGGTTACGTTCCATTGGCAAACGGTGCCTGGCCGGGGAGAAGCTTCCAGTTTCCTTCTTCCCGACTCCTTGCTGGTGGATCAGACACCCTACTCTTTGGTATCTCCCGGCATCCTAGATAACAAACATGGCCACGCAACTATCTTTCAAAACAACCAAGCATTTGTGTTGCACCAGCCCATAGTGATAGAACCCGCAAGGATCAAGATAAGAGGCAGGATGACGCCAAACCTGCTATATCGTTCCGACACACCTGACGATATCCCCCTTGACCCCAATAGCCGGTTCTTCCCATCTGCCACAAACAACACAAAAGCCGTTGTCAACTTCTCTCTCAGCCCGAGAGCAACTAAGGGAACTATGACAGCATTGGAGGCACACAGGCTCAGTGGTCACGGCATGGAAGGACCCATGGAGCAAATCTCATATGCCCTCAACCGAAAAATTAGTGACTCCCTTTGGCGTCGCAAATTGTCACATCTGTGCCACTCATGCTCCCTAGCTTCTCGGAAAAAGTTGCCCTTCTACGTGGACAATGAAGCCCTCGACACCCAATTCAAACTTTTTGAGGCATTCTGTTTGGACTTTAAGTCCAAGTCCCAACTTTCCCTCCAAGGGAACCGGTACATCCTACTGGTAAAGGAAGTGAAAGCTCGATTTTCTTTCAAGCTTTATTTCCCTACCAGAGAGGCTCAACTTTATGTACCGTGGGTGATCAAAGTGTTTGCCTTCTTCCAACGCCAGACCGGCATGACGATCAAACAGATCAGACTTGACGGTGAGTTTATTGCATCTACGTTTGTTGAGCACTGTAAAAACAAAGGCATCATCATGAAACACACCACCCCTGGCGAGCCACGTTCCAATCCCGGTGCCGAACGGACTTTCAAACAGGCACACGACGGGCACAGGCTATCATGGTAGATACAAAGTTCCCATACGCTTTGTGGGAAGAGGCAGAACGAGCAGAACACGCTATCCGTATGATCACTCCAAGCCCAAACAAACCGTTCAAAGGCAAATCCCCGTATGAGATAACACTCAAACGCGTTTTTCCCCTTGATTTCCCCCGTCCGGTTGGTTGCCTCGCCTTTGTTCGATTTCAGAAAGCACAACAACGTCCCATGGCAAAAGCAGGTGTACTCGCCAGCTTCAAAATTTTTGGCCGAACTTACCGGGTTTGCTACACGCCGCACGAAAAATAATAGAGTCTCGCAACGTAAAGTTGACATCTGGCAGAGAGGCTACAATGCCAGGGCACTGCAACGTCCTTGGGAGTTTGATGGCCCACCCATCTCCCAACCCAACCCCTTCACAGTTGTCAAGGTAGAAAAGGTACACAGTCCGGAAACGGACCACGTCGTCCAACCGTCACCTCCGTCGCCACCTTCCGATCCAATTGAGGACTGCGACGACGAAAATAACTGCCATGAACCTTTTCCGTTCCCACACGACCGACCCCAGCCTCCTCAACCACTGCCTGCCCCACCACAACTCGGTTCCCCGCCTCCCGTCGAAGTTCAGACGAATGCACGCGTTCAACGCCCCGCCTTGCATTCTCAGCTCAACCTACGTGGCACTGCTGGGCCCCTAGTCCGTCGTTCGCTGCGTTTTGCTGCAAGTCCAATTGGCTCGAGACTCGCCGCTTCCCATCGGCTAGGCCCACCTTTGCTCTCACATGCATCCTCACTCGCACCACGAGACATAAACAGCTCCATCTCATCATCCAACATCATATCATCACCCAGAGAGAGAAAGCAAACTCCATCAGAACGCAGCACTCTGTTCTTCTTGCCCTTGATGAATCTGTGCTTTCCTCTGATGAATGCGATGTTGAACCTGTTGCTGTTCATCTTGGAGTCAGTAGTTCTATCCTTGCTGACATGTGCAAACCACACGAAAACGATTCACCATTTTGTTTCTTTACTCGTGCTCTACACATCCCCAAAAAAGACATACATCTTTTCCCTGAGGTAGTTGCAGCACGAAACAGAGAAATAGAGGGCTTGTTCAAAGCTGGTTGTTTTCGTTGGGTATCTCGAGCTACCGCCTATCGTGCCAATATCAAACCAATCTACACTGGATTCGTTGATACCGTCAAGATAGACGAAGCTACAGGTCAGCAGAGATATAAGAGTAGACTTGTTGTATTCGGCAATCTAATGTCCCCGTACAAACATTACTCGCCTTACGATAAATCCGCTCCTGTCTGTTCCCACATGGCATTACTTACCGTTCTTTCTCTTTCAGCTGCCCTTAATCTTGACTTCGATCTTTTCGATTTTACTCAAGCTTACAGTCAAGCTGACATGATAGATTGAGTTTTTGCCATTCCCCCTGACGACTTCGAGGATTTTCGTAATCCAGAACGTCCAGAGGACGACATTTTGGAACTCCTAAAAGCCCTTCATGGATCACCCCAAGCTGGCAGACGCTGGCACGACAAGGTTGCTCGTAAGCTCCGCAAGCTTGGGTATACCCAATCAACCATAGAGGCTTGGATGTTCTTCTTGAAGAACAATTCCAAAACGTTCCCACCTCCGTTCTTAAAGGACCCCAATACCTTGCCTTGGATCCTTTTATTACGTACCGATGACGTTCTCGCTTTCTATCAACACCAAACCCAAGTAGAGGTTTTACGCAAACGACTTACGGAAGAGAAATTGGCCTTCACGGTCCACTCTCAAACGAAAGTCTTTTGCGGCCTCCAATTCAAACGGACCCCCAAGGGTTTACTCGTCCATCAGCGTTCATATACGCGTGGCCTACTCGAAGACCACGGTTTTGCACAGGCAAATCAAGTCCCTACACCAGCCACAGCTATAGAACCTACCCCCGCGTCCAATGACGCACATCTACGCAAATGGACTCTACCAACTCTTGTGGGAGAATTCACTTGGCCCGGACATATCTTTTGCTACAAACAACCTATCTGTTTACTCACATCACGAACCCAACACAGCATACAGCATGGCAGCCCGTATGTTACGTTATTTCCGTAATGGTGAAAGAGGTTTGTTTTTCCCGTATAACGTAGACATGTCCAGGCTCCGTCTATCTCATTGCGCTGACGCAACGTTAGGCTGTTGCAAGTTCACCAAACGCTCACGTAGCGGTGACCTCCACGAGCTCACCGCTCCTGTGCATTGGGAGAGCAAGCGCCAGTCTACCGTTGTGACATCAACCCAAATCTCAGAAACAATGGCTATGTCCAACACTGCACGCACAGCCATTGCCTTACAACATCTACTCATCACAGAGCTACAGGTTCCCATCACCCTACCTACCCCGCTTATGGCCGACAACCGCGGCGCAATCAGTTCATAAACGAACGGCATGGGTAGCCCTCGCGCCCGCCATCTTGACCTCCGGCATCACTACATCGTTGAAACAGTGCGTGAAGGACGCCTTACCCCGCGATACATCAAGACGACCGAAAACCGCGCCGACATCTTCACGAAGGACCTTCCTGCGCCCGCCCATCGATCATTCAACGATCAGCTTACCGTCCCACTTGAGCAGTTCATGTTGCCAGACGAAGACGCGCCCCCGCGCATCCCTCGCTTGGACACCGTCATGCCGGAGCTCGGCCGATTTATTGAAAAGCGCCCCAGGCGAAAGGCAAAGAAGCGCAAAGACAATTGACTGCCTTCTACGATTAACGATTTAAGTCACTTTAACTAATTTAAGCCGAATTACTATTAGCTCAAATTCAAAGTGCCCGTTTACTGATTTGACTTTTTGCGTCCAGTCGCAATTGATAATTCTAACTTTCTGTAAGTTCGACTGCAGCAATCCTCAGCAGTCTAAATATAACTTGCGACAATCATCCGACTCGCTCTAAAGCGTATCCCTGTTAATTCCTGATATGTCAGAATAGAGTATGAATTATTTATTTATTTCACACTCAGATTTCATGCACACTAATGTTAAACTTCATATAATAATTACGCTTTCCCCTTAATGAACATACTAATACATGACTTATTTTATTTCATCCGTACCTCTTGCGCCACCGCAAATGTTCATTCTTTATATTCACATACTGATATATTGTCCGGGGGGGAGTGTTATTATCATATTCTCATATATTTATTGCTTCGGATTTCCCTGATATCTGTAATAAATACATCAGTAACGGTATTATTAATCATTGTAATCAACGTATTAATCATTGTAATTAACGTGATATTGAATCGACTCTGAATAATGTTTTCCATATCATTACCTATATTCCGCCACTTTTCATATTCAATTTCCAATATACGACCAATTACTTTCAACGTATTAACCGGTCTGATTAGTCCAGCAGCTTCACATCTCTAAACTGACATCCCTTGTACCTTTTGCCTAATCATATGTCTTACTTAACAGTTCGACCCCAGTTCAGTGTAGGCAATAGACTTATATTACAAGCACGCTCCCATACAGGCACGGGGTCAGTTTAGCGATCGGTTACTACACTTTGTCTGTTTCATTATCACTGAATAAATCTCTGTTTCAGGTACTCAAATCAATCTGAAGTTATGACACTTAGCTGACGGATCTGACCTTTTAATTATTTAAGTAAAACTAAGTCATGGCATCACTCACAAGACAATACTCTGCCTGGTTTTCCTCCCGGGCGCATACCGTAACATGAGCATTCCTTGTCCACTTTCTCGTGATAATGTTCTCACTCGAAATTTCTGCTTGTTCGTGTAATCTCCATTCTGGTTTACGTGAAAGACTGCAACTGAACGTATTCGCTAATGAATAAAAACGTAATCCGAACTTAGAGGATTGACCCGGACGTGAATCCGAAGTACATGAGACTTGAAGCAAGTTAAAACAAACACAATTGACGGACTATTCCTTCTGAAGAATTCAGGCAGATTGACTTCCGGATGTCAGTTAATGACACTAAAATAATCCCACGACTACTTCCTTAGTACTGGAACTGAACTTTACTGAGAATACAATCACTTTCCGTTTTACTCTAGTAGTAAGCCATGTCACTACAATGATTATGATAATAAGCACAACTATTGACTATGACTAATTATAATATGGACTGAATGACTGTAACTAGTTCTACCTATACTGCGTCTTACCTGACCATCTGTCCGTACTGATTAAAATGGTAACTGACGTGTTATATTGGTAAACAGTTAGGTGCCACCTGTGCCACTAAATAACAACTAACGCGAAAAACTGTATTATCGTAATTACAAATGTTAAGACATGTGAGGCTGTGACGGTTTATGCGTTGCTCTCTGCACCTCCACGATGCTCCACCCTCTCTCTCTCCTCCTCGACAAACGTAAATTCGGAAGTGACATCAGCGGAATTATCGGTATTGAGCTCAGGGCTGACGTTTGCGTTAGTCGATTGAACGGTTGGTGGTGTAATAGTGAACTTGTGTTCATGGGATTTGGGTATTGACGCGATTTGCGGCGGGGCTTTAGCGTATTTGAGGATTTCCGAGTCTAATATTTTATCTGTGATACCGTCATCGAATAAGACATTATGTGCGAAAAATCTCTTAGATTTACGAGTAACTGGTGCAGAAGGGACTGTCGCTGTTCCCCGCCGTATCGCGGTTTCCCACTTATCCCCGTAAACTAATTTCGCCCACTGTTCCCCGAAAGCTTTTGCAGGAAGTTCCATGTACGTCCTGGATGATTTTGGCATTTCCTTAGGCTTACCCTTTTTGTTTTCTTTATCTCCCCCTGTTCTACACTGTGTTGAGTGCCCTTAGGACTCGGAGGCTCCAAAGGAGGTGGGTCCGAGGTCACAAATACCGGTCCCTCCTCCGCGTCACTGTTCTCGTCAGCTTGCGGAGTGGGGGGCGACTCTTCGGAAGGGGGTGATCCCTGAAAAAGGGTCGGTCCGAGAGAGAGAGTTCCTACTAGGGGGTTTCCTCCCCCTGCCGGAATCTCCTCCCCCGGGTCCTCCCCTGAAGCGATACCTTGACTTTTTGGGGGCGTTTGTTGTGATAGAGAAGGAGGGGGCTGTTGACAATTTACAGAGAACATGTCGTCCGAGACATCGTCTCTTTCAAGAGATTTAGATGCCCCTCTCGTCCCCAGTCTCCAAACATCGAAAATGACATTAGGGACATTACCGTATATTTTCCTTGCAACCGGATCATATACCCGATAATATCCGTTGTTCCTTTCGTACCCGAGAAATACAACTTTCCTCCCCCTCTCGCCTTTTCCCCTTCTTGCATCCACCTTCATATACGCTAGGCATCCGACAGGACTTAAATGGTGCAGAAAGTGCTTCCGCTTGTGGATGATTTCATATGGGGACTTCCCTTTGAAGGGGCCATGGGTGAGTTGTAAGAGATTACCAAAGTAAGTAGAGGCTTTCTCAGTCTCCGTCCACATAGACGCGGGGAGCTCGGCGTCGCTAAGGACGGCCCTTGCAGGTCCGCCACTCGTTTGATGTGCTCGTTCTATTTTGGCGACTGCCTGCTTCTCCCCTTTCGGAGCCTCTAGGAGGACCGGCTGATTGACATCAATCCAGGTCTGAAACTCCTTGTACTTTCCGTATTCCTGGTCACAAGTGAGGAATTTCACTTTCTTTCCTGTGTGCCGTTCAAAGAAGGCAACGGCCTTCAGGAAACATGTGAAAAACTCATTCTTTTGTCTCAGGTAATAATCTAACTCAAATCCGGACGCAAGACATTTGACGGTGAACTTATACTACTTCCCGTCCCACGAGGTGGTGTTTCACCAACCCTGGGTTGATAATATCTTGATCAATGCGTTGACACATATACGCACGCACATATCGCGCATTGATCTACATTTACAATCTTTTTGATTCATTTTCTTTTTATACTTATTCACATATCAATTGGTCAATCATCTGTCACAATTCGTTTCGATCGCAACTCCAACCTACCGTTATGGTCTGGGGTGGGAGGGGGGGGGGAGTTATGGGAATGAATATCGTACCGAACCGAAACATTAATACTGTGTTAAATTTTCTTCAAGTTCTTACTTAAAGTTTACACTTCTATTTTTAGTCCCGTTACTTCATTTTTCCATTTATTTATCACCTGTCATAACTTGTAGTTGTTACGTTTTCAACTGCAGTTAACAGATCAATTTATGTCCCTTTACCGGTTAACTTTTTATAAAATGTTAACTATTGCATTTTCCCCCATATCTGAAACTTTATTTCCTTAGACCGCTTTTTCCGGTTCACAGCCTCATAATTATTGATAGCTAAAATATGCAACATACTAGGAAAAGTGGCATTCTTTCACAATTTTTACTTTATTTTTCCATACTAATTTGAACAACTCCAACCGCTACACAACTCGTGACAGTACTTGAATTATTCGAGTCTCGTTAGTTCTCAGAATTTGCATTGTTTCGAAAGGGACAAGTAGTATGTCAAGAAATAGTACTAAGTAAACTGGAATTGACCATCCCAGCATCTTTTAGTATCTATCCTGTTCTCGGAAGTATTTTGTGTTAGACTACCTTAATAAACCGGAGTCAAAGCTAAGCTGTTAGTGCTATCGTATGCAGTATAAACTTTATTAGAAGAACGCGCCAAGACAAAAGGCTGGAACGTATTAGGCCGGACACACGTAATGGCTCTAACGACACCCATTACATATGCCGGCCCGTACTGTCTGACCTAATTAATATATTATATTAATAGGTCTAACACCCCCCCCTGAGCAAAGTTAATTATTAAATTAACTGCAGGTCCTATTAACTATTCTGTGAAAATGATAAAAACACAGACCCAAAACATACTCACTCTTACCCTCACTCTCTCCAAGAGATAATGTCGACGGTGGCTACCCAACTTGCTGGGGCAAGCGTATATCAGTTAGACTACCACAGGGCAGCGCCCCCCAGTCAAGTCAGGCCTAATCGACGAGAAGAAGATTATGGCCTACTCACACCTTATCCTATGTTATGAGTATTGGTAAGGTAAATATGTAATACAGGCACAGTATAAACAAGTTACATATACAGTATCGATATATGCGGTATGCAAGATAATCCGAATATATTGATAATATGTAAAGTGAACCTGATTGTACTAGCTAATCTACCATGAAATGTGACCTATCTGAACTTAATTATTCTACTACTCGGTAGTATGTATTATAAAATTTGTCAGCGCTTCCCGTAGGGGGGTAACAAAGAATGACAAAAGTAATATGATGTATAGGACAAATACAAATATCTGTAATTATTGGCTGGTCTGGTACAGTCCAGGCTGGCTGCCGAGGCCTTTCAAGACATACAGAAATGTAGCCTGATGAATCGCCCTCCGACCAGCAACTGCGACCTCCAGCTTAGCCTCTTAGATGTTTGTATGTATATAAATATAATAATACTAGTAATGTTATAAAGCGATCACGAGAGTGAGCCGGGGGGGGGGGGGGGGGGCGCGAACACGCGAGAGAATGCTATTGATTGCCATCGTGAGAGTCGCGCTCGCGAGAGAATGCTATCGCGAGCAAAGAAAGCGACAAAGCGCCAAAGTCCGAACTACGCTCTTATTCTCTAAAGCGGTGTGTGGGGTGTAGATGAGAGGGTGGGTTCGTGTGTTTCGTTGTCTTCCTCTTCTTCCTGTCACTCTCTTCTCATCATCATGATAGCCATATGATGGATGTACCCCACCTCTCCCTCATCTTCTGACTCTGAGTCTGACTTAGAAGAAGGCTCAAGGTTGTCTGGTACACTTGGGTCTTCTTCTTCGTTACTCTCTGAAGGAGAAGAAGAGGAAGAGGAAGGGGACTCAGCATTCAAGCTTATCATCTTCTTCTTCTTAATGAAATCAGATGCTTTCAGCTTTCTTCTCTCCTTGATGCTCTCCTTCTTCTTCTTCTTACATCTTGTCTCCTCTCTCTTGTCCTGTCTGTCTGTCTTCTCCAACTGCCTGTCCTTATCCCTCTCTAGAAATCCTATCATTGATACCGGGTTTCCAGACTCATACCTTAGCAAAACCCCTATCTGCCTATATTCCTCCTGACTCCTCTATCAATGCACCCTTTGAATCACCACAAGGAGAGGAAGAAGAAGCAACAGGCGAACAAGAAGAAGCAGAAGCTAAGGATAAGAAAGAGGAAGCTAAGGTTAAGAAAGAGGAGGATGAAGATGCATCTGCAGAACCGCCAGTCATCATACCAACTGAACAAAAACCTGTGATGCCAATGGTGACTGGGAGGAACAAGCCTAAGCCGCTATTTGCATTAAGATTTAGTGAACAGTATTATGAGCAACAGAGAAAAGAAAAGAAAGCAAGGTTGAATAGGCTCCTACATGCTTTCTTACTTCAATCTTGCGCTCATGATAGGAAAGTGATGGCTATTATGAGACAAGGGGGAACCGATGGGGTAGCCTGCTTCTTGGCCCTCAATAAACATTATGGGGGGCTTGACCTCATAAAGTTTGAAGAGGACCAAGAAGCATCCTATCATTCTTACCCAAAGGAACCCAGTGAGGTGAGTGCATGGCTAGCTAACTACACTACCCTTTTGAAGAAGCAGGAAAAATTGATGGGAGTCATTCCTGAGATCATGAAAACCGATATGATCATGCGGGAGCTCAAACACATGCAACCCTTTAAAAGGTACTATCAAAACACCTGACCAGCTTTACTCCCTGATCAGAGACCCAACCTTGAGGAGTTCTTAAAGGTTATAGCCTCCTGGCTTCGGCACTATTCTTGGTTGTGAGACTATTGGAGATGTTGATCTCTCAATAAAGTCCTCATTGAGCAGCTGTCTTGCTAGCTCCTCCGCTATCTTCGCCTTATGTATACTCAAATTCGCCCTTCGTGGTGCCGGTGACGGCTCCGCACCCGGTATTTTGTAAATAACCGCAGTGAAATCTTCAGGCTTGACACCGCCTGCATGTGGAGGGTCAAAAATTCCCTTGTTCACCTCTAATTTGGCTTTTAACAGCTCCTTCTCCTTCTCCGTGCCTACTCCTTCTTCCAATATTTTCCGCGCCGCCTCTTGAAAATCTTCATCAGACATCTGCTTATGTTGCTTGAGGGGTTCTCTGTCCTCCTAAAAGCCTAAGTCCTCTTCCGAGACATCATCTAGGCCCGTCTTTTCATATGTGACCGTGTCCGGCTCATCATCTTTATCGAGCTCCACCAGCATGTCAATGAGTCTCGCGTATTGCAAAGGAGCTTTACGGGTGTAAAAACCATCAAAGCATGTGAATGCTTGCGGTATCAATTTCAACTTGTCGAGGTCTCTGAGCTTCCGCTTGTATGTACTGCTCTGCTCACGAGTTCCCATACGACAAGCCACCACTAGCTGTTGCTTGCGAGAGGGTACCAGTATAGGATGATCAATAAGCCGGTCCCTTATTTCCTGCGCCCATATCGCCTTCTCATTATATGGCAGGATAATAGTATACGGCTTATTATTTTCGAATAAAGTCCGTAAGCATTTCTTCACTTCAGTTAGTGAACGCGGCCACGTCGGCTCGTCACCCCAGAAATCAGTAATATAAAACTTTTAATAGTTTCTGGTAGAGTATCCGGGATTCGCCCCGTTCTCCTTGGTACAAACGCCTCCCTTTTGTCTTCTCCTACTTTCGCATGGAAACAGTATCCGCTAGTAATATGGACATCTGTTCCTACTCCTTCCGCGAATCTCGCCAACGACGGGCTTCTTTGTGCGACACATATAATCTCCTCCTTTCGCTTCTCGATTAAGTCATCAATAGACTTTTTGTCCCAATGGCATGTCGGAACTGTGACAGTGCACACTTGGGATTCCCAATTGTCGGTCCAGGACAGTTCATCCGGTCTTACGACATGGGGGTGAACGTACACCTCAAGTGCCTCATGTGCGATGGCCATCTTTTTCTGATCCGTCGATAGACTCAGCTCATAAGCCTCATAAGAGTCAGTAGCGTTGAAGGGATCAATATCGTTCTTTTCTCCTCTTTTTACTCCATATATCACTCGCCGTGCGGCGCAATCAATCACAGCCCCCATCGTAGCCAATTGGTCATACGATAGTAATATTGACCCGTGGTAACCGGGGACGACATAAAGGTCCATGCGGTATACTCGTGCGGATTTTCATTTAAAGGTCAGTGTGATGATTCCCGTGATGACCGTCCGGCTGCTCACTCCTTTGAGAGTGCCCGTTGACTTTTTCATATTTCCGTCCACGCAGTCCCGGTATCGATTTAAAAACTTCCGGCCGACAATATTAATATTCGCCATCGTATTATTACAAACTTTTAATATTGTCTTCAATGTTTCACAATAAAGTTCCTTATAACACAGAGCATCGGGCCTGTGTATGTTGACTGCGAGAACAAGAACTTTACGTTCCAAATTTTGGAGTCTTGTCTCTAAGTTTTTCAACTCCTCCTTCTTCTCCTCTTGTTTCACCTCATTAACATTGTTATTATTCTGCGGTACTGGTGCGTTTACTACGTGAGCGACATTGTCTTGTGGCACTTGAGTACACACATTGTCTTTTTGCTCGCCACCCGCCGCGATCGTAGACATTGAGTCTGTTCGTGGTTGTTTGCTTGGCCGAGGCGATACGTCTGCCATTGGCCTCCTCGCCTCCATCGCAAGTCTCGCCTTCCTATTTGCATCAGTTATCATTGGTAACCGTGCTGTATGAACGGGTATGAGACTACCTTGGGGCTGCAGTCTCTGTGTACCCACATCTTTGTTTTCACATAGAGGAAGCGTTGGCCCAGTCTGCACAACAGCATTAGAAAGCACGGTGACTTTAGGGTTAAACTTCACAGTCTTCTCCTTCCTCTCTTCTTCCCCCTCCAGTCATTCCACCACCTCGAAACGATTACCTTGAGTAGTGTCCGGGTAGGATGACGTATCGGTCTCCGAGGCAGTATTGTAGGCCTGAGCTCGACCGAAATTCGGGTTGGAGCTTGCCCATGAGCCTCCTCCTCCTCTTGGTGGGGGGGCTGGAGCTCGAACAGCTCTCCCTCCATAAGGGGTATATCCCCGACCTCCTCCTCTTCCTCTCTGAGGGTTTCCTTGCCACCTCGAGGCTCCTCTCCATGTTCCTCCTCCTCGTCCTCCTGCTCCTGCTCCTCCTCCTCGTCCTCTTTGAGAGGCCTTTAAGTTCCTTTGCCTCTCCCTTTCCTCCTTCTTCTCCTTCATCCTCTTCATGTATGTAATGATTGCCTCTCGTAACTCCTCATCATTACACATATCGGCATACCAACCTTCGTTCGCAGCGGCAATCTGAAGCATGTTGAAAAGGCCCGGTTCCTTGCCTTCCGTCCCGCTCAGAAAATTTGCCCTTGCTGTTGGGTTCTGCCTATCATGATTGAAAGAGCAGTCTCTGTTCTCCATCTGTGCCTTACACTGCAAGCCCGCGAACCACCTCCAACATGCGGTCTTCAGGTCTGGCTCTCTCTGTCTCTTCCAACCGGCAACTCTGTTTGTGTACGTGGCTTGTGCGCCAACAGGTACACCGCCTGCCTGTGCCGTATGTGCCTCCGTGAGCGATTCCATGTTTGAGGAAATCAGAGTCTAACGACAGTGATAAAAAGCTGGTGCCACCAGTACACGTTATTCCCATAGAATTATTAATGTTTAAGTTCCCGGGCCCGGTTTCCAATTGGAAACGATATTAATTTACTTTCCAACACAGGAAAAAATAATAAAACGATATTTATTTATTGAAAACTGGACATAAAGTCATGAAAAATTTAATACACAACTTAAAAAGGAAAATGTTCTTCGCAGGCAGCCCCCTCACACCTAAGTACCAAAAAAGACTGTTTCCCATTGGAAACGACATTAGTAATCACCTGAAACGAAGCCTTTTTTCTTTTTCCTCGGGTCTCCATGCTTAATATGCCATGCATGACACCCGCGACCCTTAGTCCCACACAGCGCCATCTCAGGACCGCAGGTCTCACAATAAAATGATGTGATCACGTTGGATGAACTTCTCTTGACAAACTTACATACCCTGCATCTGCGTCGCTTCGCCCTTGCGGTGGATTGATTCCACGACTCCCCTGCCTCCCTTTTGCGTCGTATTGCGTCGCTCATATCCACCAGAGGGTACATAGCTAATTTCGTGTGAGGACGGTTTGGTTCGGGACCTCGGAGGTTCTCGCTAGCCGGGCTCAGCATAGCCCAATCAATCGCAAAGGCCTTTTTGGCTGTTAAGAGCCCGTTTGCGGCCAAATTTTTGAAAAAGCCTAGCCTGGTGGTTCCTTTCGAACGCAGATAAGTAGAGATGGTCGTGGTACTGAAGTGCATGTAATGAAGGTAAGCGTTGGTCATGACGAAGTCCATCAAAATCAAGAAATCGTCAACTTTCCAATCCCGCACAACGACATTCAAATTCATGCTTCCGTGCCCGTGGCGCAGAGAGTTGAAGCGATCTACCGAATTGAAACGTTCATAGTACTTGGCAACCACTTCACACCGCGAAACAAACGCCGCACGCTTACTGAATCGTGCCTCTCGTGCTTTGCCCCAAGGTAGTGCCGCAGGTGGCTATGATTTGCTGCATATTGTGGTCGTTCTGATTCACTGCGAGCAAGCGAATGCCGTCTTTAGCGCACGTGGCTGACGCAAAATCGCCTTTGTTGTTCCCTCTGGCATGCCATAAAGTGAAGTTGGGATAATTGCGGTCAGCCGTCTTTACCATTCCAATAAAATCTAGCCCATGCGCCTTGACAACGAGTGCTGTTCGTACACTAGCAAACCACGAGTCTCCTATAACAAGGCGGCCTGTTCCATGCCACGGCTTTACTAGTCTTATTGTGGTTGCTGTTGTGACACCCCATTCACCTGCCCCTTCCTTCGCACAATCTCGATCTTTTCCTTCCACACATTCCACAGCGATACAAATTCCTGTTTGAACGCAGCAGGTAGTATGGTACTCACGGCCTAAGGGAATGGGCTTGCGTGGGACGTACACCTGACCAGGCATTTCTTTGCCTGTCCACTTGCCCATCGACTCGTCGACAGTCAGGCAAGGACCAGGCATGATGGCAACATTGAACTGCTTATTGCACTCTTCCATAAAAAAACGCACGGGCAGAAAGGGATCTTGTTCAGTAGCATCAGGTCCGAAACGCAAGCAGCGAAGGATAGTTTCGAATCGATTTTTTGACATGAATCTGCCGAAGTTGTTCCCAGGTAAACCGTCTGGCCCTACCTGACCCTCGTCCATCCAATGTCCCCGACGCCTGCCCCTATCCGCGACTGAAATTTTGACAAGTAACCCCAGGAAAACAGCAAATTCCTCCTGTGTTATTTCTTTTTTCAACCAAGAGTCTGTCTGTTTAGCTAGCTCTACGTTCGTAAATTCAATCAACCGACTGAGAGCTTTTGGAGGCATGAAGTGCATGAAGTGTCTATGCAACAAAAGAAAGAAAAAAAAAGGAAAAAAAAAAGGAAAATATGACAAGCAGGTGCAAGTAAGTGCAGCAAACACAGGAAACGTAGACAAGACAAGCATGCGAAATGAATAACTTTGAAACTCGATCTCTCTGAACACATATTTTTTTCAAAACCAACAACAACAAATGGTGCGCACACATACATACTTTGCAGTGTTGACTGGAAATGAGTGAAAAGGCTTTTGCGGCGTCCAGGAGCCTGGTCTTGGGCTCGAAGATTGGCCTATCCGCACTCCAATCAACAGTTTGTGGCTCCAACTTCCATTGAAAACCGTTCTT
Source organism: Paulinella micropora (assembly GCA_019918135.1). Lineage (NCBI taxonomy): Eukaryota > Cercozoa > Imbricatea > Euglyphida > Paulinellidae > Paulinella > Paulinella micropora. The sequence goes on along the minus strand of WBZZ01004278.1, from coordinate 24,866 downwards.
TACCAACTTATTGTCTTCGTCATAGACTTGGTCTTCGTCGCAGGGGCAAATATTGAACCCAGTATGCGTTTCCTCTTCTCCTACTTCTTCACTGTCTGAGCCAGACAGAATTGGGTCTGGCTCAGCTTCTTTCTCCTCCTTCCCCCCCCCCCTGGGTTCTCCTGGGCTGGCTCATCGTCATCACTGACATCTACGAGGACCTCCTTCAAACTAGCATCAATACAGGAAAAAGCACCCACGACCTGCTCCTGTTCAGCACGCAGAAAACCGGAAGAAAAGAAATAATCCTTTTCGTCCAGTTTCAGCGTTACGAGTGCTTTGTGTTGTTTTGTTTCCTTGTCCTTCAATATCCCAACAAGCCTTATGTCCCCAAAGACAGTTTCTCCAAATTTTGGTCTCGCCCAAGCCTTTCCAAGCTTCACAGCAGGGACCGAAACGCAGCTCGCCACCTCCATCTTTTTCCAAAAAATGACCCAGACCAATGCTAAAGTGGAAAAAAGAGGGTGGTCAGTGAAATGCATATTTCTAGACTTCTACCCACGATTTTTGGAAAAAACAATTCGCGTCGCTTCCCGTAGTCATTCGTGAGCCCTGGGGAACATTGGAAGTCATCGAGTGAGCACAATCTGTGAGAATAAATTTTTTGAAAACTGTTGCCTAAAAACTGTTTCCAATTGGTAACAAAATTTCCAATTGGAAACTCCGGGATCTTAAACATTAATTCAGTTTTAGTCAAGTAGTAGTAATAATAATTTTATCTTGATTGTCGGCCTGTTATATTCAAAAGATATTATTTAATGCAAGCCGGGGTATTTATCCTTCCAATTCCACAGCACTGTGGACATCACCCCCCGAATTATCAGGTAAAAACTTATTTGCATATTTCGTCTGTCCGGACACGTCTGAAATGCCAATTTGATCCTGGTCTTGGGCGGGTTTATGTCTTTGCGTCACTGAGCTAACATAACGAGACATCATTCTCTTTTTGAGGACTGTGTTCGGTTATATTACCGACTTACTCTTCCATTGAGCTATCGTTGGGGATAGTACAGCACTCTGAAAATAACCTAATCTTCCTCCTCTACAAAAGAGAAGAAACCAGTATGGCGGAAAATGTAGAAGACTGTCAGAGCCAAGCAACAAAAAGGAAACAGAGAGCTATTCCCTGATGTCACCCCTACCGATAATATTATCCTGCTTTAAAAAGTAGTGCCGGCTATGAATCGTAATATTATCGTTTTCAACCGGCTCAAAAGTATACAAATAAAAACATATATAACTACATCTTTACGAGATATAGCTCTTCTATACATCACTGTGTATAGGGGTATAAGAAAAGGTCACATATTTACCTATCTGCGCCTACAATCCCCCCTCCCCGTCTTATGCGGGAACCGTAGCTAATAGGGGTAGATGGGTAAATATCGTCGGATGAGAGCTAACTTTCCGGGTCTGTTTCCTCATGGGTGTCCTGCTCCCGTGGAGACACACCATTGAGCATCTTGCGTGACCGCTGAGTTTTGCCCTTCATCCCCGTTGTATGTCCGGTGCTTGCGAAATGCAAATTTGAGTTTGGAGATTTTCGAGTTCAAATTTGAATTTGAATTTTGAACTATCTCCTCCCCCCCTTCTATGGCGATCTGCCATAGACGTACAACGGTATGCTCATGTTGCTGTCGTACCATCCCTTCGCCGTGTCTTTTGCCGTGTCTGTGACCTCTCATGTACTGGTGCCCTTGAAACTTCACGAGGTTCAAGGTCGCAAGCACGTGCAGCAGCTCTGGTCCCCCTGAAGGATCTGTGATCTTCAGATGAGGTGCTCGTGTCCCTCAAACTTCCCGAGGTTGAGGGTCATAAACACGTCTGGTAGCTCTGGTCCCCCTTGAAGGATCTGTGATCCTAGCATTACTGGGCGATTTGCATCCGATCTGAAGCGAATCTCCGAGTAATTCCAAAGGTTCCGCGTTCCCCTGAAGGATCTGTGATAATGAGATTACCGAGAAGTACTCATCTGAGTTGAAGAGTACCTCCGGGCAACCTCATCCATTGTAGGAATGAACGGGCGCTATGCCAGTGTCAAGGGTGCAGTTGGCGCATTAGGCGTTGTTTATTTGGTTTGGTCGTCTGCAGACATTTTCTTATTGCCACCCGGCAAGTGTCTACTTCGCTAAGGCGAAGCTAGAAGTGTTTAAAGATATATACAACCCATTGGTTGGGTCTCAAAACGCGTCTATGCTTAGAAGTCGGAGCATTCTTGCTCGAGGTAATCCATGAACCTCTCTTCGCAAGACGGTGATGGTGGTTGCCACCTCCAGGCGGGTTGATCCTCCGCTGGTATGTCGATGTCATGGTCCAGGTTGGCTTTCCACGCTCTCGCCTCCGACCAAAACAATTCTTCCCCGACTACCAAATACTGTGGCGCAGTATATCCCATGCCTGAGTAGAGGTCTCTGATGATCCCCCCCAGCTGGTATTCGTACTGTTGTCTCCAGTACTGCCACTCATGTCGTTAGTGGTAGATAGAGTCTAATTCTTGAGTCCGCCTGTGCCATCGGAACTTATCATTCTCAATCACTCTGTCCCAACCAAGTCTGTCCTGTGCCCTGAGCTGTCTACCCCACTCCTCGAAGCCTTGTATTCGGCCCCAGTATGTGTTTGGTATTTTCTCGTCAGGGTCAGCTAACCGTTGGCGATGCGGGATGTCTCTGGGTTGCCGCTCCTCTTCAGCTGCAGGTGTATTGCAAGCAGCCATGAGAGCCGGTGTCTCCTCTGGAACCGTATGTAATATTGCTGTCGTAACCGACCCGCACGTCGGAAACGCGCATGTATTCGGTGTCGTATGCATCGCGGCCTACATAGGAGGAGGAGGCGGAGGTATGCCTAAGACCTTCCTATAGTACGCAAGTACATTCTCTTCAACCCCGGGTTCCCAGCCCGGTTGGTCGTGCCTGTCCCGCAGGTGGTAGGCTCTGTATGCCTTGACCTCCTCTGGTAGTGGGACATCCGAAAGTTCGAGCAGTCTGTAGTAAACGGTGCTGTCTTCCTGGGACCGCTGTAACATTCGGAGTTGGTATGGCTCAAGCAGCTCTCTATGCTAAACAGATAGTAACCTCCAGGCTGCGCTTGTTCCCGGACCTCCCTTTCTACCTAAGCCTAGTGTCCATTTGCATCTCTTTCCTGTGTCCCTAACTATGCCTTCACATCGCTTGTTGTCTGGGATCAAGAACTCCTCTGGGGATTCTATCTTTCTCGATCTCCATACCTTAGCATAGTTTAGATTAACTGGTTCAATGGGGACTGTGTCTGGGGGGACAACTCCAAATAACTCTGTTAATACTAAAGAAAGATTTCGCCCTAAATGCCTACTCGGAGCTTCAAGCAAAGCATATTTCAGCAGAAAGTCGCTTGAAAAGTATGGGACATGAAAGATGCTAGGATCTATCCCTCTGAACTCTTGAGGGGGTCTAGTTAAGGGTTTAACTGTCTGTTGAGTGGGAGAATGGGGATAGGAATAGGGTTTGTCTGATATCTTTTTTTGCTCTCCCTCTTCTTTATCTCCACATTCATGTGCACCCACTGAATGAGTTGTAGTGAATCATCAGGTTCATCATTTTCGTCATCTCTCTGACTCTCATGATCTGACTGTTCTGGTGATTCTACTTCCTCATTGTCTTGTTGATCTACTGACTCTCTTTCCTCCTGTGATGACTCACTCTCTTCCTGCTCCTCACCTATACAAATGAACTTTCCCTTCCTAAGTCCTTTCTTTCTGTTCATTATGCTGCCCTTTCTGGATTTGTGTTTAGAGTTAGGTTTTTCAGAAGAGCTATCTTTATGAGTGGGCTTTTTGGGTCTGTCAGAGTATTTTGGCTTACCTGTTCTTCCCTGTCTAGCGGTTATGCTTTTAGTAAAAGAACAATCAGCACCTGTATGTCTCACACCTCTTTTGCCTTCTCGACAATCTGTTCTAGAACATCTAGAAGTACATTCGTAAGACATGTGTCCAGCTTGCTTGCAGCAGTAGCATTTTAATTCAGAATCTTTCGTCGTAGAAACTGTGCTAAATACTACCTGCTCGCCTCTCTGGGGTGTTATTACTTCTCTGTACAATTTTTCGTTGTTGTGTTCTTGTGCTACCTGAACTATCTTCAGGGTTAACTGTTTCCAGTCCCATCTTGCATCCATGTGTTGCCATGTTGTGTACAAAGTTGACATAGGGTCTAGGTGTTGCAGTTTCCTAAATAACTTCTTACATTTCTTGTAGTCTGAGGCATACCTTCATCTATCTCAACCTGTCTGACTAATGTCTTGTACTTAGTTAGCCATGTCTCTACTCTATTCATAGAACTAGGCCCCTGCATAGCATCTAGCTTGTCAATTCTACCTGCCTTTGCTATTTCGTCCAACCCCTATACTTGTCAACAATGGCTTTCCAGAATTTGGCAGGATCACCTTCTGCTTCTGGCAACAATGCCATAGCGTCCGGATTCTGCTGGCAGGAGGAAATAAGATATGCTAGTAACTCTTCTTTTAGCTCTCTTCTTTTCCTCGTGTTTTCGTTCTTCTCCTCTTCCTTCCTAAGACCTTCTTCCTCATCTAACTCTCTCTGTGTTGAGACTCTTGACGCCTCGAAGGGCTGGCAGACTGAGCTCGACAGGCCTTGGACTACCACCCACTGCGCTGAGACTCAGCTCACCACGCACAGGGTCTCACCAGCTACCTATCGGCCACACACAGTAAACAGAAATTAGTTCTGTTCTGGCACAAAACACGAACGAGACAACGTCCCTCTGGGTGTTTTTGCCAGCTTTCTTCGTTGCTCGGAGACACTCTCCAAAGGGTCTTGCGCTAGCGGCGCTTCAAGGCTTCATAACCTGATAAGTACATACGAAGTACCGAAAAATGACTTTAATGTCATTGATTATACTTTACCCAACAGTAACGGATGACTAAAACGATTGGTAGGTATTAATAACAGAACAATAATTGGACCCACTTAATGGGGGCAGATACACCCACTCGGTCCATTAAGGTGGATTGGCATTACTAGAGTTATTCTGATAGGGGATCTAACCGCATAACCTGGTTAAATACATGGATATTATTACTTCCAATCTATAGCATAACATTAATAGTTCAGGACCGGCCGTATCAGAGTAACGGTGTCGGTAGAGCCATTACTTTCGATCCGGCCAGTCGAGTTACGCAGCGTGTCTTGTTCGCGCCTTTTCTCATTAAAGCTGTATTACTGGGTACATTCAAGTGTCAAACTCAGCCATCAAATTTGATTTAAGGGTTAGATTTCAGATTAGCGGTCAGATTTTAGATTAGGGGCCAGAATTCAAATTAGTTCAATTTAACGGTAACATTTCGCAAAAATGATACAGCCTCGGATTTTGCGGACGTATATAGCCGTTAAATTGAACTAATTTGAATTATGACCACTCATTCGAAATCTGACCGCTAATCTGAAATCCTTAACTAAAATTCGATGGCTGAGTTTGACACTTGAATGTACCCAGTAATATTACTGCTTGTAGTATACTGAGCGTCACACAGTGCTATCATCATGAGGTCATTATATTATGTCGGAAACAGAGTTCCGCCATAAAAATTGGGAGGGGGTCACGGTACTGTGGACATCACCCCCCGAATTATCAGGTATTAATAAAAACTTATTTATAGATTTCGTCTGGCCGGACACATCTGAAATGCCAATTAGATCCTTGTCTTTTGGCGCCTTTTTCAACTTGTCTTTGCGACTGCGATAATATAACGAGACATCATTCTCTTTTTGAGGACTGTGTTTGGTTATATTATAATATTACCAACTTACTCTTCCATTGAGCTATCGTTGGGGATAGTATTGTATTAATACACTGCCAAAATCATCACCGTTGACTTTTTCACTCTAAGACTTTTTGACCGGCCCGTTAGATTTTCCTTTGCACAACGTTTCGACTTCACTAACTAGTTTTCGATTTCGTTCAGAAATGACTTCAAACGATCAAGTCGAAGTTCTTTTTGGAAGTTGCCAAAGATCAACTATTGCCCGTTTTCCCCACTCTATCGCCTTTTCCCCTGATTTCCCGTGAAACACGCACGTTGCAATAAATTTGTGGACAAGGTAGCAAGAGTGAACTGAAAAACAATGTTTGACTTGCTTTTTACATCTTATGACTGAGGAAAATTTTTTCCAAATGTAAATTCTGGACACTTGAACTACAAGTTGGACGGAGGCTTGAAGCCATCCTTCAAGTTCAAGTTCTTTACAGTAGTTTTTGCGAAGCTCAGCTCACCAAACTCACAATCTACGTTCAGTCGTGACCACCCAAGTCTGCAACAAGTAGAAATCTACGTACATAAACGAAGTGACCGCTCTGCTATTTACTGTAATTCACCTGCTCTCTGAACTCAGGACTTAATGCAGCCATAGAGATCTTTAAAAAGAGTTCGTTGTGTAATTACCCCTTGGGGTTGTATCCAAACTCACATAAAGATATTGTAATATTTATCTATTTAAGTGGTAAGTTTTATTAGAACAGTGATTGCGTAAAAATAAAATTACAGTTGATAGTACAAATGTCCGAAATTTTGCTTACGAACACTGAACAGTCTTGCTTCGAGCCTGGCTGAGCCGGAAAGCCCGCCCTCATGGCAGTAAAGTTGATTGTGAACTGCTGTATCATCATCATGTAGAGTCTCCGTGATTTTCAAAAGACCGAAGACAGTCTGAATGAACTCAGCTGATATAGAAAGAGGAGCATTGATGCAGGAGCAGGTTGGATGGCATGGTCCGCACCTCTCTCTCTCTCTCTCCCCTCTCTCTTCTCTCTCTCTCCTCTCTCTCTCTCTCTCTCTCTCTCTGTGCGTCTCTCTCTCTCTCTCCTCTCTCTTCTCTCTCTCTCTCCTCTCTCTTCTCTCTCTCTCTCTCTCTCTCTCTCTCTCTGAAATGTGAAAAGCGAGGTATTTTTTCATCTATCCTACCAGCGATGGAGACATGCCGTTCCGCCCTCACGCTGTCGGCGTCACCGAACGCGGACGATCTTGACCTGATACATCCATAGTCACTATATACATACATACATACATACATACATACATACATATGCACTTACTTCTTACTTCTTAGTTTCTCTTACTTCTTACTTTCTTATTTGCTTACTTACAGCACCCCGATGGACAAGCCGCAACGCACCGCGCACAAGCGTTAAACAGCAACGAAATACAAAGTCCTTGATGAGCCCTTGTAACAACATGTATATGTACAAAACCAAACCACACAGAATTTTACATATATATTATACAAATGTGCAACCTGTTTTGTGTGACGGGTGCAGGCTGACGTGTTGCTGCAGCGGAGGGCTGCGGTGCCCATGAAACACAGGTTGCAGTGGGCTGCTGCGCGCGCGGCGGGGCGATTGCCTGAAGTAAGTAAGTAAGTAAGTAAGTAAGTAAGTAAGTAAGTAAAGTAAGTAAAGTAAGTCAGCAAGTTGCGGGGCAATTGCCTGAAGTGCACTGCCTGCAGCAGTTCGCTCGCGTCGGCCCGATTGAGCTGCTGCCCATGAAGTGGCGAGAGCGGGGAGGCCGGCGTGGTGAAGTTGCTCGTTGGGGTGGGCGAGGAGTTGTCGGCCAGAGCAGACGGGACCAAGAGCCGCCCGCAGATAGCTTGGCGGACAGGACCTACAGATAGATAGATAGATGGATAGATAGATAGATAGATAGATAGATAGATAGATAGAACATACAGACAGATAGATAGATAGACAGATAGAAATTTTGATAGATAGATAGATAGATAGATAGATAGATAGATAGATAGATAGATAGATAGATAGATAGATACTGACCGGTTGCGGCGAGCTGCTCTGCGTGGAGTGCTGCGAGAAACTGAGAGTTAGATCGTGTGCGCGCGCCAGGCGGCGTGGGTGTGCCGCGGTGGGCTTTGAGGAGCGCGGCGTGGCGAAGGTGCTGAAGGGCAGCTGCAGCAGAGACGTCGACTTGCCCGCCGTGGAGCATTTCTCGGTGGGCATGCTGACTGCAGATGTGGAGATTGGCCTGTCGGTCGGCGTCAGCAGAGGAGAGCAGACCACCGGCACCTGCATACATACATACATACATATATACATTTCCACTTCCACTTCCACTTCCACTTCCCTTGACCTTTACCTTTACCTTTACCTTTACATTTACATTTACATTACATTACATTACATTACATTACATTACATTGCATTACATACATACATACATACACAGACAGACAGACAGACAGACATACACACATACATACATACATACATAAATACATACATACATTACGTTGGATTACATTACATTACATTACATTATATTACATTACATTACATTATATTACATTATATTACATTACATTACATACATACATACATACATAAATTACATGCGTTCATTACATTACATACATACATACATGCGTATGTACAAATACATACAAGCACATACATACATACAAGCATACATGCGTACGTACATACATACATACATACATACATATATATAAATACATACACACACACATATATATACATATATACGTAAATACATAATTATAAAATACGGTAATACATACATACATACATAAATACATACATACATACGTACATGCATGCATATCCCTCCCTCCCTCTCTCTCTCTCTCTCTCTCACGCACACACACACACACACACACACACCTTTCAGGTTTCAATGCATACATTGAAATTTCAATGCAGTATGCATTGAAATTTCAATGCATACATTGAAATGACTGTTCAGCTTTCAATGCATGAATTGAAATTGCAATGCAGGGTGGACTGAAATCCCAATACATGCATTGAAATTAATGTAAAGCTTTCAAGACATGAATTGGAATTTCAATGCAGGATACATACATACATTGTATAAGGGTGTCTGATAGGATACTATGTATGTATGTATGAATGCATTTTGCATTGAAATTTGTTGTTCTCTTCCGTCAAATTTGATGCAGGTACTGGATGTCACAAGCTACTGGGAAGAAAAGAGCGCCGCATGGTTTTTGCAATTGCCCCTGCTTGAAATGCAAAAACAAGCGACGTATGTCTTACTCCGCTATGTAAGCCAGACTTGCCCTTGTTGATTGTTACTGTCTGTAACTTGTGTTGTGCATTTGTTTTCATAGGCGGAAGCATGTGAACAAGCACGGTGTTTTTATTCAAAGCTCTCCGCACCAGCAGAAGAGGAAAACTGGTTCCGTGCAGCGCCAGTTGCCGTACAAGCGTAAACGGCGCCGCATGTTTTCTGTACCTAAACCAGGAGCAGACGATTCAGGGGGAAGTGATCAGGGAGACGCTGGAGAGAGAGAGAGAGAGAGAGAGAGAGAGAGAGAGAGAGCAGACGATTCAGGGGGGAGTGATCAGGGAGACGCTGGAGAGAGAGAGAGCAGACGATTCAGGGGGGAGTGATCAGGGAGACGCGGAGAGAGAGAGCAGACGATTCAGGGGGAAGTGATCAGGGAGACGCTGGCGATGATGATGACCACAAAAACGAAGCGGGCGCTCGCCATGATGGTGACGCACAAAATGAAGAACAGGAGGGTTTAGGACAACCCGGGAGCGATCCAAACAGCGGTTCACTTGATTCATCTGGCTCTGACACTGACAGTAGCCAGGAAGCCCAAGGTGGTGGGTTGGGGAGACAGGCCCGGACGGATGCACAGACCAACTCCATTCTCGAGCAGTTGTTCGTCACAGACTTAGGCCCCGAAGCGGACCGTATCACGGTTGCACATGTTGCAGTATGTCTACTGCAACTGATGAAGGACCACCGAGCATCGTATAACTTGATGGACTCTGTTTACCCTTTAGTAACGCAGCTGGTTACACCGCCACCGGACGCTAGTTCTTGGAAAAGAATACTTGGTCTGCTGAAGTGTTCGGAAACGCCAGTGACGTCGTACCTGAGGTGTTCCAGAGATTGTAGCTTAACGCGTGTGGAAGATGCGGACGGGGATTGCAAGAACGGGCATCCGCTTCGTCCCGAACGTGTACACGTCGCGGCGCTGCAGCCACAAGTAGAGGCGTTTGCGGGGACGCGCTCATGGGCAGAGATCACAGCTGCCGTAACACAACACACTATCAGCTCTGCGGGAAGCAGTGCTTTCTGTTGCATCAAATGTTCACCTCGGTACCGGGAAAAGGTATTGTCTGCTTGCCCTCCTGGCGTGGTCACTATACCTATACTCTTGGGGTCAGACGGGCTGCCTCTGACACATGGTAAATTTGGCGCAAACCGCCCTGTATGGCTGAACACACTGCGCAACCTTGCAGTATCTCAAGGAAGCAGAGAGCAGGAGTGGGTCGGCAGCTTGGTAGGGGCCCGACGTTACCGCCAAGTCTGCAAACCAGCTTCGGCCCCGTAAGAAGGCAACTAGCCAACCTCTGCAACCCGTTCCCATGTGTGGATAAAGATGGCGAAGAGCGAGAATGCAGGGTGCATTAAAATTTTAATGCAGAATGCATTGGAATTTTAATGCATACATTGAAGATTTCGCAGTGACTTCAATGCATGCGTGGAAATTTCAATACAGTCAAGATATTAATTGCTAGATTTAGCCAAAGCGTTTCTGATTGCAGCTGGGTAAGACGACGCTAGTGATGACCTTTTGAGTGCCGCGCCCGCTGGCCAGGCCTGAGTGCCTGATTTGCTTCATGCACCCTTGCTGCGTGACGTTCGTGCCAAGCATGCGTCTTCAGTTCCGGGCTTGGCAGCGTGCAAGGTGGTCCGAAACGGGTGTTCGTTCGTAGCGCGTCACCTGGAGGTAAAAAACTCTAAAGTCGGGTGTTACGCTGCGGCGGAGAAACGTCTCAAACTGCATTTGGCAGGTCGGGCAGGACCACTGCCCGTTCCAAGTGGAACCTGACAGCTTCTTGATGCCTTGCCCGTCTCCCGACACCCCGAGCAATACCATTGAAGTCATTTCGAAATTTTTAATGCATGCATTGAAATGTCAATGCACTATGCATTGAAACTTCAATGCATTCTGCATTGACATTTCAATGCATGCATTGAAGTCACTTGCAAATTTCCGTGCACTCTTTACTGAAACCGTTGCTGTTATACTGTGCAGGTGTTAAGTTCCGCGACGCTTTGAGTGGTGTAGCTGATTTTGACGTCATACGAGACACTTACCCTGACAACATGCACCTGTTATGGAATATGTTCCAGCACCTCATCCAAACCACCTGGCTTTGGCAGCCAGGAGTTTTGAAGTCGAAAGGTGTGAATATCCAGCCTTTGCCTCCATTTGTGGCGCGAGATAAGCAAGCTGGTGAATCAGACCAGGTCTACGCCACAGCCATCCAGAGGGAGGAAGCCGCTTACCAAGTCCAAGCCAATGCTGTTCAAGCGTGCATGGACTTGTACGCTCTCTTTGGACTCGATGAGGATGCAAGGTACGAAGTCTGCCGTCGATTCAAGAGCATCCGAGCACTTCCTTGTCAAATCGGCACAGGTTCCCCGTACAAGAATTTCTGCACTTTCAACATCGCCAGCGCCCACTTCTTTTTGCAATACTGCAGCTGGATCTATGATGGCGTACCAGGCGGCCATGCACCAGCCCAATGGGAAATTATCAAGAAGATGTTCAGTCTTGCCAAGTTAGTCTCGCGAAAAAGTCTGCCATGTCACGTGGATAGGGGCTTGGGAGATTACATAGTTCGACAGGTCCATAACACAAGCATATGGGCATTGAAACTGCAGTGATGCATGAATTTAAGTTTCAATGCGGGCATTGAAATTTCAATGCATGCATTGAAAATACAATGCATGCATTGAAAATCCAATGCACCAATTGAAATTTCAATGCATGCATTGATACTACCCTCAGACTCTTTATGCTAACTGTCTTTAAACACCCTGTTGTAGGTGGTAGAAATTGCGGCTGGGCTGCCCAGGACAGAACATTCGTACTGGCTGCACCAGTTCTGTTGTAGAGTTCTTGTGCACATGAGAGATTGGGGCCCTCTACCGGAAGTGCAAGCTTTTGATCTGGAACACCAAGGAGGAGAACTCAAGAAGCAAGTGCACAATCTGAAGTACTCGGAGGACACTTTCATGAACTGTTGGAGTAATGCGGCACCAATGTGGACCTTGCCCAGCTTGCGCCAGGCAAATCTTGACGTCAAGGATAAGCTGATCATGCCAGGCTTCCGTTCCGGCTAGAAGAACCTCAGCTACGCATGCAACGTCGAACTCAAAGACGTGGCTAACAACCTGATTTTCAGCCGAGTGCTCTTGCCGAAACCAAGGCATTCGTGGAGCTGCAGGAGTTTATGGACAGCTGCTGGAGGCAGCTACCGGGTTGGCAAGGGTTGGGTCAGCGTCCAGTACTGACCGCAGCAAACATCAAACTAGCAAAGTTTATGAGGTGTAAGCGATTCCTCATGAGGTCAACCAGATCTACAAGGGGTGAGCGCTTTGGGGGTGGCTGCTGCTTTCTCACTGTTGAGAATATCAAGCAGACGTTCCCTCGCCGCTGCTGGGGAGTTACAGTAGCAGGCAGGTACGCAGCTGCAGTGCACTGGTATGCTCACATTGCGTATAATGGGTACGCGTGTGATTTGGCGAGAGTGGAACTTTTGCGCGCAAGAAAGCAAGATGATCACTTGTGGGTGGGCGATACATTCCCTGTCCAACCATCCCTGACTTTTGTTCCTGTCAGCTTTCTTGACCTTCCTTGCATCGTCGCTCCGGTTCCGAACACACACACTCGATTCTATTTCATGGAATTAGATATCAGTGACTATCTACCACCGGAATTGAAAGAAGAAATCGATCGTCGTGAAGGAGAAGAAGATGACGAACAGAAAGAAGGCAAGAGGAAGTTCAAGAATTAGATGAAGAAGATGATGTTCAAGAAGAATTAGAATTAGAAGAAGAAGAAGAAGAAGAAGAAGAAGAAGAAGAAGAAGAAGAAGAAGAAGAAGAAGACATGTATGATGACCGAGGTGAAGAAGAGGAAGGTGGAAGAAATGTATGATGACAGAAATGAAGACGGATTGGAGCAATGATCAAAAAAATCAAAAATTTAATTTACTGATTCGTTAAACGTGTTATTTACTTACTAGTTCAAGGCGTTCTTGGTATTAAAATGATTACACTGCATTGATATACTGTTCATCAATGCATGCACTGAATTACCCATGTCAATGCGTGAATTGAAAATCAATGCATGCATTGAAAATCAATGCATGCATTGAAAAGACACATTTCAATGTATGCATTGAAATTTTAATGCATGCATTGAAAATCAATGCATGCAGTGAAAATCAATGCATGCAGTGAAATACTGCTCAATTGACATTTTAATGCATGCATTGAAAATCAATGCATGCGTTGATCTGTGCTGCATTGACATTTAAATGCATGCATTGAAAATCAATGCATGACTTGAAACACACATTTCTGTGCTGCATTGAAATTTTGATGCATGCATTGAAAATCAATGCATGCATTGAAACACACATTTCTGTGCTGCATTGACGTTTCAATGCATGCATTGATACACATTTCCAGTGCATTGAAATGTCAATGCATTTCAATGCATCATGCATTGACGTTTCAATGCATGAATGGAAACTTCAATGAACTGCATTGAAATTTCAATACATGCATTGACATTAACGTGTCATAGTGATTTGCATTAATATTATTGAAAAAGTTTGAAAAAGTTAGTGATGAATTCGAAATACGTAGTGATCATCACTACACTAGTGATCTATGATGAACGTTTGTGATGAAATACGTAGTGATCATAAATACGTAGTGACCATCACTACGTTAGTGATGTGTTACAAAACTAAAAAAAGTTAGTGATAGAAACCATAGTGACGAGCACTAGGATAGTGATCTTGTTTAGAGTGTGTCTCAGTGATGATATCGATCACTACACGCGCGCTCAAGCTAATACAAGTCTAGTGATCATCACTAAGTATTATAATCTAGTGACCATCACTACCTTGTGAGTGTCTATCACTAAGGTCATAATGACCGGAACTAGTTATATTGAGCATCATATTAAAGTTATCTGTACTCTGTCGTCTGTATGAAATATGAGCGTCACTGGGATATTTTTAATAATCAGTGTCTTGATTTAAAAGGTAAACTGTGTCTAAAGTGTTGCTGGATTCCATTAATTTCTTACATCTGTCTCCTGCTGATCCAAGAAGTACTAAGCATCGCTATCATAACTTTCCTCACCGTCCGCAAAAACCTCGTTTAGACTAGAAGCGTCAGGCCTAGAGTCCACCCCACCTTGGTCCGCCTCATCATCTGACGATTCCAGATTCACCTCTAGTATTTATCTTGCCTTTGGCAGTTTCTGTTCAGCCTCACTGTCGCTCGCATATAACGCATCAAGATCAAACACAGGAATGTCTTAGTCAGGTGCTGGTGCTGGATCCTTGCCATCCACCAACCTATCCACTGCCTCTTGCATATAATCAGGCAGAATGGAATCATCGACCGGAATCCAATACATGAAGCCACTCTTGGTAAGTACGTCTGCAGTCACGCAAGGCATCTCCAATGAGCTCAAATGGAGAAACTGCAATTTCTCTCTGCGATGGGGAACCGGTTGACATAGCCACATACCACACTTTTTGGGATCTGCGTAGCACCGCAGAAGCTCTACCGCTGCGAGTTCCAAAGTTATGTCTGGATTGATCAATGCCACTGCAAGGTAATAGTGAATATATGCACCATATCTCGCACTGCTGCGAACCCCACCTGGAAAATCTCTTTTGAGATCTTCCTTTGCAACTGCACATGTTCCTCCTGCGTAATGTTTGTTGGATGCTTCACCACATATCACGCACACCGCTCGGACGACTGCCCTCCTGTGCTTAGTAACATCACAACGAAGAGCAGAGAAATCAGGACGTTCATTTGTTGGCATCTTGTGTTCATCAACTCGAGAAAGCCCTAACTCTCTCCAGTACTTTTCCAATAATGAAATGACATCTGTACGCTGCTCTTCAGAAAGCTTATACTTTTCAGAAAGCTTATACTTTTTGGTACAAATTAACTTGTTTGGTTCACTCGGATTCACCTGGAGCTGGAGCTGGTGTTCATCAAACTGAAAACATTTCTTCCTGGTGTTTGGCATGGCAGCGCTTTGTTGCAAGTCGGAGAGCGCCTGTCCAAATGTAGTCTTCAGACATGCAACCTCACTCCAGCGTTTGAAGAGTGTCATTCCAGGGTCTTTCTGGCTGTGGCCTTTCAGGAACTTCTGCTGCCTTTCTAGCCAATACGCAGAAGTGTCTGGTAGAGGGCCCCAATTCTTCATGCGATGCATAACTCCACACACAAGTTGATGCAGCCAAAAGGTATGCTCCGTCCTGGGCAGGACTCGTGCAATCTTCACTACCTACAAGGATATGTTCACCTTCATAGTATTACATTACGTCAATTCGATGTAAATCTTGCATACCACGATCATTATTAGTATTGTCAGGATGTAGTGACTAGACAATATACCTTGTGATGACGACCACTATAGTGATCATCACTAAGATGCTAGTGCACATCACTACCGGTCTAGTGCCCATCACTAAAAGGCTAGTGCTCATCACTAAAACGGTAGTGATTATCACTACTGTTAACTTTTTTTTTGTTTTTTTTTTTGTTTTTTTTTTTTTTGTTGCAAAAGTACATGTTCGGTGATCCACGTGACTAGGTTGTTCAATGCCACTGGGTTGCTAGGTATTTTGCGCAGTTTGGTTACGCGCAGAACACGAAAAAGACTCACTAAACACTTGAGTACTTCTTGCTTGATGCCCAGACCATCATACATCCAAGGGCCGCAAAAACGAATCAAAAACGAAGCGTCCGCTACCTTGGCCTTGCCAAATGTTCCGTACGGTGACCCCGTTCCACGCTGCCCTCGCAGTGCCCGGACTGCCATCTAAACTATGTCGATCTCCTTCCTGATAGACATTCCCAAGGCCATGTTCGAGTACTGCTTGTTGATCAATATCTCGTTAGTAAGTTTATGGTAAAACTTGATCCATGAGCTTATATCTCAAGTCTGCAGACTCACGCTAAATATGCAAATTTACGCAAAGTCAATTTATGTTGTTCTGTTGTGAGTTTTCTCTCTTTGGAGTGTGCAGGGAGCAGGTAGTCGAGCGCATTGCGAAGAGTGTCACGTCGACTTCAAGTCAAGCGCGAACGGGGCGAGCGGATTGAACCACAATCGATCGATCGCGGCGAGAGCGGGACCAGGACGATCTTTAGCGAATCGGACTTCACATGGTCGTACTCAATTGTTTTTCGGCGGAATGGCGTAATACGACTAACTGTATTGATTTTAATGATGGGTGATACAATTGAAAGTCGACCTGGATGACTTATGTTTATTGTTTTAATCGATTCTATCGAGATGCCAATTTGGCAAAGAAGCAAAGGCGTTGAGGTAACTGGGATGGCGATCAGTTTTGAGATTTAACAATCATTTCAACTTACAGCTTGAAATGATGGCCATTATCGGATTGCAATAGTTGTTAATCGTAGATGTATTGATTGGTAATTTGCATATTGACATAGAACTAAGGGGGAGCGTTGGTAGGATAACTACGTTTACTATTAGTGATTACTTTGTGACTGGTAAGTAATTTATTCGTATAGTTGAATGACCGTATAGTTCTAGTCAATAAGGGTAACGGACGTAACTGAGTCTATATTGGCATTCAGAATTGGACAATAGCAATTGTGTAATAATTACAGTCGTGTGGACTTTATTTCAGTTTCGTTATTACCTTTGAGTTTGTCAGTTCTGCTATATACTTGCGGATTAAAAGTGTCGATTGGCATCGTGGCTTCTAACTGTATCACTCATCGAACCGGAGTGTAAAGGTATTAGGTCCGTGAGTGACCGGGTAATTACCTAATCAACGTTAAGTAGTAATTTTGTTCATCTGAGTACAGGGTGAGAATTGTGTGTTGGGTAGTGTTGCACTTGGGATGGCACGGTGGGGATAGTTTTGCTCTTTATTCTCCTCATGCTTCGGGCTGCGTCTTTGCTGAGATGTCCTACTACCGGGACCTAATTAAGGGGGAGCATTGGACAAATTAATTAGATCCTAGTCCACTACAGCATAACCGTATAGTCACGGTAGCTTCACTCTCCTAAGTACTTAATACTTAGTAATTATTCCTGATACTATTACCATATTTTCTTGTACTGGTGGCGAATTGCCTTTATGCCAAGTTCATATATTACCAATTTGGAGAGATTGGTCACAAGTTCCTTTTTGGTTCTTTTGAATCTCAGTGTGACTCAGTAAAATGGTGGTAAACAACTGGGA
>WBZZ01004278.1:0-2500 GCA_019918135.1 Paulinella micropora | reverse complement strand
AGATAGATATATAGATAGATAGATAGATAGATAGATAGATAGATAGATAGATAGATAGATAGATAGATAGATAGATAGATAGATAGATGAGATATCGACTAATGTCAGAAAAAAGGAGCTTCTGATTTCGTCAACCAAGGAAGTCTGTAAAGTATTGACCCGATGCCCAGCTAAGCCGTGATGTTTGCACGGAAGGGACTGATACAGGCGATACCAAATCTCCCTAGTACCAGGCGGGGCCAGGGCTCGTTCCATAAGCGCCCCTTGCAGAACGAGCTCCCACCTCCATTACAGAGGGCCCAGTAAGCAGATGGAGTTTCGAGACTGTTCGACAGTCTAGTATAAACCGACAGAGCACTGTGGGTTTTATTCCGGGCTCAACAAGCGAGAAAGGGCACCGAGGGAACAGGATTGTGCTTCCCGTCGCTATTTCGGCATGTGACTCATAGGCGTATGGCTAGGCACACATAAGGCACCCCACCACGGGCCCAGCACACCCACACCATCCCCTAATTCTCTGTCTGTCGACAGATGGCACCCATTTCAAAACATCAAGCCCAAGGGAGGGTCAGTGACAGCTCAAGTGGCCTTGGTTCACTTCGTGGAGTAAGTGATGAGATCAACTGATGAGATATCGACTAATGTCAGAAAAAAGGAGCTTCTGATTTCGTCAACCAAGGAAGTCTGTAAAGTATTGACCCGATGCCCAGCTAAGCCGTGATGTTTGCACGGAAGGGACTGATACAGGCGATACCAAATCTCCCTAGTACCAGGCGGGGCCAGGGCTCGTTCCATAAGCGCCCCTTGCAGAACGAGCTCCCACCTCCATTACAGAGAGATAGATAGATAGATAGATAGATAGATAGATAGATAGATAGATAGATAGATAGATAGATAGATAGATAGATAGATAGATAGATAGATAGATAGATAGATAGATAGATAGATAGATAAATAGATAGATAGATAGATACTATAGATAGATAGATAGATAGATAGATTGATTGATAGTTAGATAGATAGATAGTTATGGATGGATGGATGGATGGATGGATGGATGGATGGATGGATCGATCCACGGAACAGCTTCTTCTCGCTTTATTCGCTTCCCACATAAAGTTTGAATAGGGGAAGGAAGAATGTGTAAAGAAAACAACAGAGTGGTATGTAAGGTGTGAAAAGCTATCAAATGCTTGCATTCTCTTCACAAATAAGGGTGAGAAAGTAGCAACAAGGGATCAAATGAAGGTGGTGTAGTTTTTTTGGTCATTTTTTTGGCTTTTGCCTCAATTCGAGCCATTCTGAACGATCAGCATACATCAGTGCTTGATGAACCAACATGTCTTCGAGGTATCTTTCTGTCTCATATCGTCAGAAGTAGTACTGTCAGATATCAGAGTACGACAATAATACACTGAGAAGAACTGTTCATAAATGTCATTCTTCAGCTCAAGTGCTTCGTGCAAGTCTAATATGTTCGAGAAAGTCAATTTGTGTCCTGTTGATCCTCCAACCCCTCTCAAAAATAACGTCTCAAAAATACACTTGCAAGATCTCTTGGACACAAACTGTACACAAACAGGATATCTGCGACTCTGTCAGACGTCCCATCACTTCCTGTATCCCTCATCATTATGTGTCTTTCATGGATTCAGGCAGCAGGCTTCGAGTTGGATGGTGGAACCTCAGCTCAACAGAGTATAGGATCCCCTGATGATAGAAGCGCTGCAACTAAAGCAAGCACGGACAATCAGGAGACACGCTTTGAACAAGTTCTTGGTCCCTCACAGCAAACTTAATTTGGATGTGTGTGTTGTGAATTCGAAGAGGAACCCGATACACACAGCCTTTCACTTTGAGCAGGTCATTTTACACAAGGACGCGGGGCTGCACGCAAGGCCCAGAACATTGTCCTCTCCGATGCACAGGTCCAGCTAGTATTTTCTGCTTTCCTAGGTCCATGATATTGCACCTATCTAGCTCTTTCGGCTGCTTGAATCGGTCAAAGATCAGGGCGATGCTTTTACTTCGCTCTCTTTTACAAATTGTTTTCTGAATAAGAAGTCTGTTCAGACTATGAGCAAGGTCCGTCCAATGGCAGTTTTTATATCAAATCAAGAGTTCAATGTTATTTGCTTTGCATTTCCATGTTTCAGTTACTGAGGAATAATGAAGCGCTGACATCGCTGAGCATCGAGGAGAACCCGGACCTCGACCAACATGGTCCCCACTCAGACACAGGCAGAATGATAAATAAATCACGTTTGGTACTGCTTGATTTGACTAGGGGTCGACAGCCTGCTCGGATTATGCATGGATTTGCCCAATCTGTCATCGCTTTCGTTGTGGAACAACCATCTAGGAGAACGTCCCGCGAAGGTTCCAATCAGTACAGAAGAGTGCTTGGAGATCTAAAGAGCTTCTGCATATGCAGGCGTTAGCCAAGTTTTTGTCAAACCAAGACTGTCGCCTGAGGAAACTTGACCTATCACACAACCAG
>WBZZ01004277.1:0-27645 GCA_019918135.1 Paulinella micropora | reverse complement strand
TCTTATTCTAAAACATCGTTTTTCTTTATGGTTTAAAATAAATTGGTGTTCGATGTTTATCAACAAACGAGAATGAGCAAAGCGAATGAGAGTGAAGTTGATAAATATCACCCGACGAATTCTAGGCATACAACAATTCTTCCCGCTAAATTTCCTGTATCAATATTTCCGCTGTCAGTTTCAAGGACTTTAAATGTATATTGTCCGTCAGTCCATCCGACAACCCCCAAATTATAACCGAGATTTGAAATGTTTGCTGTGGTGCTGTCCGCAAATGTTCCAATAATTCCAATTCTATCCATGTAAAGAATTCTGGTTTTTGTCTCTGTCTGGTCGTTCATATAGTGGATAAATTTTATATTCATTTTGGTTGGTGTGAATGACATTTGGATATTTTTATTAAATGTTTTGCTTCCTCCAGCAAAATCATTGCTTAGAAAAATAATCTTTTGGTATTTATATTTAGTAGCCATGATTATATTACTACTCATAAACTTTTTAATAACAAAAATATTTTCGCGGACTGCCTGCGACTTTTATAGCAGAGCAAATCAAACAAAACGAGATGCGTGTGTTTATTGTATAAAGCAAGGAATAGAAACTAAATTTAAATGTGTGTATAAGCCTATGAGTGATTGGTGTGTTAGTTTTGATGAAGCCCTGCCGTTAATGTGCTCAGGTAGTGATGCTTCTTGGTATAAAACTCAACTATATGAATGCTCATTTCTTTGAACTAGAAGGCGATGGAAGGCAAATTCCTATGAGTAAGGTCAAAATTCCGACATAAGTATTAGCAAACCTCGCACGGCAAGTTCTTTTCAGATAGCCTCACGATACAAAGGGCTATAATGGCAATAATGATACCCATTTGAAATAAGTATTTAATAAGTCGGCTGTCTGTCGGTCTGTTTTTTATACAACAACAATTCCAGTTATCTTCCAATTCGTGCTCTATTTTTTTTTCCTCAGTCTTTAGTTCTACTTCAAGAACACGAGACTTTAATTCGGGAGTTAGTTCGCCGTCTATTTCAATGACTGGCGGTGGTCTATGAAATCTAGTTGTATTATTTGACATTATCAAAAACGACTGCTCGTATTTCTGCTAATTGATTTGCTTGGTCTTGTAGTATATTCATGAGATTATTATTTTGTTTTTCTAAATTAACTACATTTTCCGCCATGTGTTGAAAAGCGCTGACTAATATTGGTATGAAGTCCGTGTATGATATACCTTCAAAGTTTCCATCCCCATCATCCGCTTTTATTCCACTTTCAGATACAAATTCTGGAAATATTTTTACTTCATCCGCAATAAATCCGTGGTTCTTTTTTTCTTTCTTTTCGTCTGATTTCAAATAATATGAACAGCAGTTTATTTTCATTAGTTTCTCACAACATCCCTCACAGTCTAGTGTTTTAATATCTGATTTTAGCCTCCTGTCTGAACCAGAAGACCATGTATTTGCTCCCGCAGCCAAATAAACATATCCTGTATTGTTTTCACCATTTGACAATGAAGTTGACCAAGCGTGTAATAAACCACCTGTATTCATTACTACCGCATAACCTGATGAGTCTCCTGCTTTCATAAATATTTGTGGGTTAGTCGTATTTGGTGGTCTTTTTCTTAATGTTAAAAATCCGCTGGATGCTGTCGTCATGCTTGTATCACTCTGAGCATAGATTACTCCTGTTCCCCTCGCATAAAAATTTAAATCTTGGTTTGTACTGCTTCCCGTAGCATATATTGAATTATATCCAAAACCAATTCCCTGTGTTCCGTTGCTGTGTCTGAATTCAACACCAGCAGAAGATGCTCCAAGATTGCCTGTGACATATAACCCGACTGGTGTAGCATGAGACCCACTTCTTGCTTCTCCTCTTATATCTGCCGTGCTATTAACAACAGATATACCCGCATTTGCCGTTATTGCCTTTGAAGCAGTAACTCCCGCATTACCAATTCTGAATAACTCATTTGTAGCACCATAGTAAAATATGTGATTATCAGTTGTAGCATTGACATTGTACATCATTGTGTCTAGTTTAATACCAAATCCATTAAAAGCAGTCGTGGAGCCTGTTCCACCATCCCACAAAACTAATTTGTTGTTTGTGTTTGTATATCCCGACCTATCTATGAAAACACTTTTTCCAGCACCTACTACTATATTGTCGCTTGTTGTTAATGTTGGTGTTGATACACCCGCACTAGCCGTTATCAATCCTTTTGTCCATAAAGTCCCGTTTGCCCCGTTTAATGAGATTAACAATTGTTCGGACGAGTTCTCCCATATAAATCCATCGGTTGAAGCATTACTTACTCTAAATCTAACGGCGAAAGAAGTGAAATCGTTGCCTGCAACCGCAGACCCTCCTGCTAGACTTCTGGTATTTGCACCACCTCCATTTGATGCCATATAAATACCATAATTTGTATTGCCAGTGTCCCACAAAAATATTCCTCTTGTATTACCACCATTTGTATTTCCTTGTATAACTATGCTAGAACCTCCAGTTGCAGTTAATAATCCACTCGCGGTTAGCGTTGTTGTTGATATACCCGCGGTTGAAGTAATTGTAGTTCCCGTTATTGTTCCGCCATTTGTTATGTTGTTTGAATTCATATCCAAAGCACCATAAAACCTCATACCGCCAGCATTGTTAAAACTGACAATGTCAGACGAAGCACTTTTATTATCCAAAAGTTTTGAAATATGAAGTCCAGCCCCTTTTACATCTAATGCTGCATTCGTGAATACATAACCTCTTTGGTTCGCGGTTCCGCTTGTAGCAGTATTTAGAGTAAATAAGAAATACTGATAATCTCCTGATGTCTGTGAAAAGAATATATCACCTCCATTTTGGTTTAATATCCTCGCCCCATTATATGTAATATTTCCGCCATTAGTGATAGTTTGATTATTAAAATCAGCATTGTTCGTTAAAGTTAGATATTTTATCGTAGTGCTTGCCCCATTAAATGTTTTACTTCCTGTTATGGTTTGATCTGTTGATAGTTTTACATTTTGACCGTCCAATGTGTCCGCATACCCTTTTGTCGCTCCGTCCGTCGCTAATGTTGGAGTTCCAAGGTTGGCTAATTTGCTACTATTACAATCTAGCCCCGAAGCATTTACCCAACCGACTATCGCTCCATCAATAATGAAACTTATTTTTTTCGCATTTATTTCAAAGTTATAATTTACGTCCGTGTCCATATCAAGGCATCCGATAGTTCCTATATTGGCTGTGGAGTTAAAAACCACGAATGTTCCTTTTGTTGTCGCATTCGTTGAATTTCCAGTTATTTCAAGGCCACTGCTAAATGTCTTGATTCCTGCTATTGTTTGGTTTCCTGAGGTTTTAACTGCCGAAGTATCAAGAACAGAAACATCCACACCATCAACCAGATTCACATTTGATATGCTTTGGTTTCCCATATTTAGTCCTCCCGTCATACTAGCAGTGCCGTCTAATCTAAGAAAGGGTGATGCCACATTTCGCCATTGTCCTGTGCTATAAATGAGTAGTTGATTATCTGTTGCTGTTGTTATAATCACATCGCTATGTGTATCAATACTTCCACTCGCCGACACTTTCGCCGTGTTTGTATCGTGCTCTGATAGCCAAGTTGTGATAGACCTGCCATTTAGTTGATTTACATTTGTTATGCTTTGGCTTTTCATATCAAGACCCGCACTCGCATTTATTATACTGCTAAATGTTTTTATTCCTGCTATGGTTTGGTCTCCTGTTAGTTTGACCACCGAACCATCAACCGCGAGATTAGCGAGATTAATTCCATTATATGTAGAAGCCCCTGAAATAGCATAACCATTCATATTTAGTGCCCCCGTCATACTGGCTGTGCCGTCTAATCTAAGAAAGGGTGGTGTGGTGTTTCTCCATTGTCCTATGCTATAAATGAGTAATTGGTTATCTGCTGGTGTGCCCGTTTTTAACACATCGCTATGTGAGTCTATACTTCTACTCGCTGACACCTTATTAGTATTGTCTTGATGCTCAAATATCCATTCATCAACATCTTTGGTATTTAGTAAATTAACTCCTGTTATATTCTTCCTTCCCATACTAATGTTGCCTGTTTCATCAAGATTTATCCGAAATGTTTTATTTACCCAGTTTATTGAGTTATATGTTAGATAACTATTCATCGCCACTGGTGCTGTAATGACTACATCAGAGAGTGTGTCAATTGAACCGAGGGCGGTATTCTTCCATTTGCCTTCTACATCGTTGTAAGTTAAGTATTGTCCGCTCGCTTGTGCAAATATGTTTGTGTCTATGAGATTGTATAGACTGGTTTGGTGCGGATTACTTGTATTCGAGCGGTGTTGAGTTGAGGCTTTGACTTCGTCGTTGTCCCTTACTCGTTGCTCTGTATAGTATAAATTTTTTCCTTCTTTGATATCAGTCGTTGATTTGCTGGATAACCTTGTATCAAATCGGCCGTCAGTGTAATAAAGATTTATAGGGTCGGCATCTTCTGGCACTCTGTCTGTGTTTAAGCCCACTATGTTGGTATTGGTTAAGTCTAAGTTTGCGATTGAAAGGCTGTCTGTCGCGATTTCTGACAAGCCGAGTAATGATTTATATTGCGACATATTATATTAATAATTATTAAAAAATACTAAAATATATTAATCTTAGTATAGAATGCCGTCTGCCGAAGCAAGTCGTAAGAATTGGGGTAATGCTGTGGAAGGAATAAAAGCGAAAGCAAAACAACGAAAGATGGAGCATGCTAAAAATGTTTTGGCGCAATACCGAAACGCGGTTAAAAGCGAAGATGAAGATATGGAGCGAAAAATATCGGAGATAGAAAATAAAAAATTTAGCAACCGATATCATTAATGAGAAGGAACAAGATGACACACCTGAGCAGAGCGAGAGTGAAGATGAGGTTGATTTCACTGATATCATTGCTGAAAAGATGGCTAAGATGAAAATTAAAAGAGCGAAGGCAGAAACTAAGAGAGCGAAGAAAAAGAAGCGAGCCTCAGCCTGAAGAGAGCGAAGAAAGTGAAAGTGAAGAAAGCGAAGAAGAAATACCAGTAAAGAAAGGTAAGGGTAAAAAGTCTAGCAGTGTGAGCATAAAAGTGTATAATCAATCTTCTGGCGGTGCTAAGAAAAAAAAAGTGATGTTGAAAAATGTTTCTTAAAATTCTAAAAGATATTTATGAGCATCGCTTTCATTCGCTACGCTCATTTTCGCTTGCTCATAAACATCGTAAAAAATAAAAAGTTAGATATATACGATTTTCTGAAACATACGAGAGCGACAGCGAGAGTATGAATTTAGAAAATCTTGATCATAAACATACAATTATTAATAATCAAAATCGCAATAGTCAATTAGAGGACACACCTACGGGAGAAGTAGTTAAAACAAAAGAAGAAGAAGCCCCTTGAAATTCACCACCAGAAAAAGAACCCTAAAATATGGAATACCATATGGGTTGATAAACCATTAGACCAAGTTTTTCTTGACTTAGCGGATATGAGTAAGATAAAGGACAAGAAAGGAAATAAGGGCTATGCTTGGATGCTTGTTTGGATTGATTGCCATTCAAGATATTTAATAATCATTCCATTAAAAAATAAAACCGCAAAAGAAGTATATTACGCTTTGAAATCAATCAAATATAAACCAAAGTCAATTACTACTGACAGCGGTGGAGAATATAAAGGAGTAACTCGTGAATATTTGATTGAAAATGGAATTAAACACGATGTCGTTGAAGTTGGCGACCATAGAGCGCTTGCGGTTGTTGATAGAGTTATAAGAAGTATTAGGAGATGGCTTGACCTTTTATTTGAAACCAATCGTAATTTTGATTGGGTTAGTTATATTCAAGACTTAGTAGATGCCTATAATCATAAACTTCATAGAGGGATTCAAGCCAAACCTGTTGATGTATTTTTCGGGAGAGACAAAAATAAACAGAAAATCACGCGAGATAATTTAATTAACGAATTTAATGTTGGAGATAGTGTGAGAAAGAAAACAAAAGGAATGTTTTCTCCAAAGGCGGTAAGACTTTCAGCAAAATTATTTACAAAGTGAAGGGACGTTCTGGATTCAAAATCATACTAAATAACGATGAGTTAGTAAGCCCACGTGATTTATTGAAAACTGAATTTACTAAACCAATTGACGAAGAAAAAGATATGAAAGAGCAAACTGAAGAAGTTATTAAAGAAAAAAAGACAAAAGAATTATTGAAAAGAGAAGACATTCAACCAGAGAATATCAGGACTTCAAAGAGAGAAAAAAAGGCTAAGGTAATATTGGATTTATAAGCAAAAAAATAAAAAAAATAAAAGACTATTTGCCATTAGTAAACTTCCTTTGGAATTGAACCCGCAACCTAAAATGTCAATGACTATTTGAACCCATTAGTCTACCAATGGCAAAAAATCTACTGGTAATACAGGAAAAATGGTATTTGAAGTATTATCATAAGTCATCAAAATTCTAGAAAATTCTATTTCCGTGAATATGTTTTTGCGACACCAAAACACGGCGGTGTCGCAGTGTCGCAGAGGTTGCGACAGAATTTCACTTTTTTGTCGCAGTGTCGCAAAAAAAAAAAAATGGACTTAATTCCGAGTAGAATCAAAACTAAATCCGATTGGTTGGAGGAATACGAAATTCGTAGAACCTGTAAGGACAGACTAAATAAGGATAAAATCGCTTGTGAAGAAAGAATTTCTAAAGCAGACAAAGAAATTGCTCGTCTCGTTGAAAAGAAACAGCCTGACCTAATTAAGGTTGAGGCTATCAATGAGATGTTGCAACGATTGAGTATTGAAAATAATGAAGTAGAGGCGGATAAACTTTTTAGAATGAGACAAAAGAAATTGGGGGAAAAAAATAAACAAAGAACGAGATAATTTCTATAAGTAATCGTGGCCAACTTACAGCCATTGTCATGAATAGAATTCTCGCTGGTATTGAAAAAGAACATTTATCGTTTAATGCTTCGTTTAACAAATACTCCAGTGATGGTATTAATGAATGCGTAAATGATAGCATTAATAGAAATATTAAACGAGAACACAATAGAAACATGCACAGATCTATAGAACCGAGAGTGTTGGAAGCAACTCGGAATAAAAAAGACTTCGTGTAAATGTTGATTTTATAATACGAAAATCAACATTAATGGTTTTTCTAAAAACCAAGGGGTTCCAACCCCACTCTCATTCAAAAGAAATTTCTATTACACATGCTTTTGGTGTGTGTAATAGACTATGGGAGAGCCAAATGAAGTAGCAGACCAACTCGGCGAAATCAACCTCGCTGGAGGTGGTAAGACCTAACTCTATTGTTTCTCTTTAATGATAATGAATGTGGTTATAGGTTTTTGGAAGCCGTGGGGGGAACTTGAAACTGAAGCCTCTGCTGAGATTAAGAACCCCCGATTGGTTAGGGTTCCGAGGGAATTCGCTCAACTTGATAAGAAAAAATAACTTCATTTCATGCTGAGCGAAAATATTTCGTTCGCAACCCCTCGCAGAGAACTGAGAATTATTCGTTTGCTTGGATAGAACGCGACGAAACCATGAAAAATCCTAGGAAGAAAACATTCTTTCTGGCTTCGCTCGGGAAAGATGAAGAAGAAATTCTCGTCTTTCCATCGCTCTCAGCCTTGACGAAGAAGGTTGGCGGTGATGAAGGTTCTATCAATTGGGTTGTCCCACTTGAATTGTAAGAAAAAGGGACTTTGGTTATTAAAATAAGGGTTTTTGGATAACTTTTATTTTTTTCTCTCAGTGCTAGATAGAGGGCTCTTTGGGGTGTTTTCTTTAGGTGTCTGTATTATGTATGTTTTTATTTAAAAGTAAAAGTAAAGCGGAAAAAATTTTGCTTGATTTTTATTTTTATTTAAAAGCGAGATTAAGAGTAAGAGAGATTTCTTTATTTTGTTTGCTTGTATTCATCAAAATTTTCCTTTTTTATTTTGCTGTTTTGACGCTTAGTATTGATTGTGCGGGAGATTAATAGGAAGGGCGAATCGTTTTTAAAAGCGTCGTTTTGAGGCATGAAAAAACGACCTTAAAAAAACGATATTATACTACTTTTGGCGACTCCTTTCAAAAATGAATTCCGTTTTGAATACGATGACTTTCTGGAGCTTTGTGTCTATCTTCGCATCCCTGTCTGGATATCGACAGAGTCCCGAGATAGCTCCTCCGGTATAGTACACTTTTTTTTTTTTTTCCCCTTTTCATTGTAGACTACTAGAGAACTCTTTCTTTCTTTCTTTCTTTCGTTTCTTCTTTCTTTCTTTCTTTCTTTCTTTCCTCCTTTCTTTCTTTCGTTTTTTCTTTCGTTTTTCTTTCTTTCTTTCCTTCCTTCCTTCCTTCCTTCTTTCTTTCTTCTTTCTTCTTCTACTTTCTCTCATCTTCGAAATCTTTCTTCTTTCTTCTTTCTTCCTCTTGCTTCTTTCTTCTCTTCTTCTTCTTTCTTCTTTCCTTTTTCTGTTGTCTTCCTTCTTCTTTCTTCTTTCTTGATGGGGTTTTTTTTCCCTTGTTCTTTCTTCTTTCTTCTTCTTTCTGCTTTCTTCCTTTGTCTTTCTTCTTCCTCCTTCTTTCTTCCTTCTTCCTCCCTCTTTCTTCTTTCTTCTTTCTTCTTTCTTCTTGTTTCTTCTTTCTTCTTTCTTGTTTTCTTTTTCTTTCTTATTTCTTCTTTTTTCTTTTTTCTTTTTTTTTTCTTTTTTCTTTCTTCTTTTTTCTTCTTTTTCTTGTTTCTTTTTTGTTTCTTTTTTCTTTCTTCTTTTTTCTTTCTTCTTTTTTCTTTCTTCTTTTTTCTTTTTTTCTTTCTTCTTTCTTCTTTCTTCTTTCTTCTTTCTTCTTTCTTCTTTCTTCTTTCTTCTTTCTTCTTTTTTCTTTTTTCTTTCTTCTTTCTTCTTTTTTCTTTCTTCTTTTTTCTTTCTTCTTTCTTATTTCTTCTTTCTTCTTTTTCTTTTTTCTTTTTTCTTTCTTCTTTCTTTTTTTTTCTTTTTCTTATTTCTTTTTTTTTCTTTCTTTTCTTTTTCTTTCTTTCTTTCTTTCTTTCTTCTTTCTTTTTTCTTCTTTCTTCTTTTTTCTTTCTTCTTTTTCCTTTTTCTTTCTTTCTTTTTTCTTTCTTCTTTTTTCTTTTTTCTTTCTTCTTTCTTTTTTTTTCTTTTTTTTTCTTTTTCTTATTTCTTTTTTCTTTTTTCTTTTTTTTCTTTCTTTCTTCTTTCTTCTTTCTTCTTTTTTCTTCTTTTTTTTTCTTTTTTGTTTCTTCTTTTTTCTTTTTTCTTCCTTTTTCTTCCTTTTTCTTTCTTTTTTTTCTTCTTCTTCTTTCTTCTTTTTTCTTTCTTTTTTCTTCTTTTTTCTTTTTTCTTTTTTTTTTTTTCTTTCTTCTTTCTTCTTTCTTGTTTTCTTTTTCTTTTTTCTTTCTTCTTTTTTCTTTTTTTTCTTTTTCTTTTTTCTTTGTTCTTTTTTTTTTTTCTTTCTTCTTTTTCTCTTTTCTTTTTTCTTTTTTTTTTTTTTCTTTTTTCTTTTTTCTTTTTTCTTTTTTCTTTCTTCTTCTGTTTTCTTTTTTCTGTTTTCTTTTTTCTTTCTGTTTTCTTTTTTCTTTCTTTTTCTTTTTTCTTTTTTTTTTTTTTTTTTTTTTTTTTCTTTTTTCTTTTTTCTTTTTTCTTTCTTCTTCTTTTTTCTTTTTTCTTTCTTCTTTCTTCTTTTTTCTTTCTTTCTTTTTTCTTTCTTCTTTTTTCTTTTTTCTTTTTTCTTAGTTCTTTCTTCTTTCTTCTTTTTTCTTTCTTCTTTTTTCTTTCTTCTTTTTTCTTTCTTCTTTCTTCTTTCTTTTGACAAATGTCATGGAATTGTCCTTCTTATCGTATTTTTTTCACTGGCTAAGCTGTAGTCTTAGCTCTCAAAAGTATTCCCTTCTTCTTCTTCTTCTTCTTCTTCTTCTTCTTTAATGAAATCGAAAGCGAATTTGTACAGGAAGTAAAGTCAGAACTAAGTCATAAAAGTCGTGTTCAGAACTAATTCATGAAAAGCTAACTTAATATACTATAAAATGATATAAAAAATAGAAAATATGAATGAGAAAAGAAAAGTGGAAAAACGAGATCAAAAGAAAATATGAGGGGAGAAAAAGAGGAAAAAAGCAAAAATACGTTTGGATATGAAATGGATACAAGAAATGTGAAAAGTAAAATATGTGAGGGGAGAGGAAAAAAATACAAACTAAATATGTTAAGGAAATAAGAAATGGGAAAGGAAAAAGAGGATATAGAGGGAGAGGAGAAAATGTAAGCTAAATATGATTAGGAAATAAAAATGGAGAAAATAGAAAGAATAAGGAGAGCGCTAGATATGATAAGGGGACAGAAGTGAGGGGGAAAAGGAAGATATGAGGGGAGAAAAAGAGCAGGAAATATACAAAGAAATATATAGGAACAAGAGACTATATACAAAAGAAGAAAGAAGAACTAATACTAAGCTAGTGAGAGCGTCGCGGCGCATCCCAAAGGCTCGGAAGTAGCATGGCCTCGCGCAGTTTCGGCGGCAGACATGGCTCGGAAGTAGGGTAGGAGGCCACGTGGGTTCCGAGGGGGGGTTAGCCCTCTTACAACGCTTGCATAGTAGGCTTGCACTCGGCGAAGGTAGCTCAAAGCTTCATGACCAAGAGCGCCTGTGGGTTCAAGAACCCATGCAACCAGAGTTGTGTTGGATGTCGTAGCTAGTTGATTATATTGGCGGTGCTTAATAAGCTCACGTTGAGAAGCAACAGCAAGCGGAGTGATAGCTGCTAGCCTTAGCGAACTCCAGCAAGTGGGGAAGCAAAGCTAACATCAATGATCGCATCAGGAGGGCTTATTCTTGAAGGGCGCCACCATACACGAAGGTCAGGATGCTCTCTCGTTGCATCTTGAAAATGAAGATGGTCAGGCTCGATCTCGACGACAGCTCCACAGCGTCGAAGAAAAGTAGCTAACATCTTGACATAGCTGTCATGTCTCCTTATGATAGCCCCACCAACCACTGGACAAGTACGTGTGAGAAAGTGATATGTTGCAGTATCAGGCATAAGTAGCTGTTGACATCCAGGACAGTGAACGCCAGTAGCAGGAATGTCAGACAGTGGGAGCTGGGGCAGCCTAGCCAGAAGTGCAGCCTCAATCTCAGCATCTCTTAACGAGAGTTCAGGGTTGACTGGAATTGTCGAAAGCTCCGTCTTGCGCAGCCGATAGCATGAGCGCAGGGAAAGCTGGACCATGTTGATCTCGTCCTTGTGCAA
Organism: Paulinella micropora; assembly: GCA_019918135.1. NCBI lineage: Eukaryota > Cercozoa > Imbricatea > Euglyphida > Paulinellidae > Paulinella > Paulinella micropora. The sequence goes on along the minus strand of WBZZ01004277.1, from coordinate 16,340 downwards.
AGAGCCGATCGAAGTGTAGAGTAGATTGTTCGGGTCAGTCTACTCTGAAGACGAGCAGGCGGAATGACACCGGGCAAAAGGAGAGGTCTGATGAAGTCTCTCGGGACACCACTCTGTTCCAGACTGTCAACGCAGCTAACGAGCACATCGGCGTCAGTACTTAGCAAGCGTCTTGGATCTTGTTGGTCAGGAATGGCCCGGGAGGAGATAGCAAGCATAAGAGAAGACGTGTATGCAGCATGAGTCAAAAGGGACGTCTGTTGAGGGCAACAGGCACCATATCTTCCTGGCAAGCGAATTAGTGATTGTGCCAAGGGAGGTAAGGCTGTACTGATGCCAAGGCGTGAAACAAAGCATTGATAGGTAACGTTGTCAAAGTGATGAAGTCCACACAAAGACAAATGTGGTGGTAGAACGCGCATGATGTAGCACATTCTCTTTTGAACACATGAATTGAGAATCCCGAGGGCGGACGCGGTAGATAAACCAGGATGTAGGAGAGCACGCATTGTGGGAGCATGAGATTCAGCCTTAGCGAGTGCCCATGAAGCAACTCCTAGCGCCATCCCTCGACGAGTTGAACACGTAGCAGCGATAACAGAGCCAGGTGGCATGAAGCCACGATAAACATGATTCGTACCCAATTGAAGACGCAATCGCGCCAGGGGAGCAAAGTAGACGGAACCAAGCGAGATGTCAGATGGTTGTCGAAGACGTAACTTTGGCACTGAGATCTGTAGTCCCCCATGGTCTTGCCCAAGGAGATAACGTAGTCGGCCATACGCTTGAGCCACATCTGCAGGCGAGCCAATGATGTTAAAGTCATCCGCGAGTGCAACTCCCACTGCATCGCCAGAGAGAGAGCCCTCAAAGATAGGTTGGACACTGAGCGAAAAAAGCAGACTTGCAAGAACAAAGCAACTAGCAATAGAGAGACATCCGTCTTAGTAAAGAAATTCGGAAAAGAAGCGGGAACACTGAACTTTAATAACGATACGCGAAACAGAACTGGAAAGCAAAACAAAAAAAAAAGAAAGAAAACAAATCTTGAGTGCTTCTCGAGAGGTCGAGAAGAGCAAATCTGAGTGTAACAAGACATTTGGTCTTACCCTTACGAGCTCAAGGAAAAATAGAATTTAATAATAAACACAACTAGTTCAAGGCTAAACTCCACTTCAATAATAGAAAGGCAAGTCAGAATTGAACCCACACAACAAGCCAAAGGGAAAACCCAGTCAAAAACGGAATGTCCCTGTGACCGGGTCACTCAGTGACACGATTCGTTACGTCCGTAACCTGCACAAACTTGAATGCCAAAACATACCTACAAACAACAACCCATAAGTGCAATTTCCTTTATTTTGCCATAAATTCCTGGTCACGGGAAAAACAGCTACATTTCCCAGAATTTCCGTACAAATTTTCCTTATCCTTCAAACGGTTACTACATTTGTTCCAAAAGGTTCGGGTCAACGCTACTATGATTAACGTGGGAGGTTAAATAATAAGGACTCCGACTCGGATGCCACAGCTTTGTGTTATTAATAACTTACATCCTAACAACCTTCACCACTCCGGTACTACTTGAAATGGTTAAGTGCAAAATATTAATCATGATATAGGATTTATGTGAGTTTGGATACACATTCGCTACCACTGAAATAAAACCAGCTTTCCCTCCACAAAAACTTGCCTCAAAAGTTGAAACAGGCTTACGTCGTGAGCACAGCTCACATGCACTGCAGACCGAACCCTTACCTTTTCCGCTAATTAGCACTAGTACTAAATTTAACCTCACTGCCGTATGCGGCCAAAAGGGCCCCCGTGCAATGCCGTGAGCACGGTCACTCGTGGTCAGGTGAACACTTATTAATAAATAACTACAGTACTAAGTTTCCTACCTGAAAGTTAAATCTGCATCCTTGCCCTGATTAGGGTTCGGGATTCGACACATCTGTACGGCGACCAGACCGCCTACTATGTAATATTTAGTGCCCAGGAAGCGGGCCGGGCGCACATGATCCGGCAGAGTAAAAATTCCCGGGGGCCGCCCGGGCCATGCCGCGGCCGGCGGCGGGCCAGGCTTTTTCTTAATCCTTTGACACCGCTTTCTCAGCTGTCTGAAAATTTCCGAGAAACCGAGAAAAATTTCCATACCCCGTTGATTTTATTAGCGACTCCAGATTGTTGTAATGATATTAATATTATATTAATACCGTAGGCTACGTGACGATCATAGTATTTTACTATGATAACCCGCGACATAACTGTCCTAACGATATGAAGACTGAGGAATACCTAAAGTAGGGACTCCGTAGACTCCAGACCAAGGATAACCAACAGACCGGAACGGTAAGTATTGCCATTATATACCGGGTGGGCCGGCATAGGCTGGTGCCACCAGTACCAGAACAAGTACTAAACTTGAAGGGCTCGGAGTGCATTAATATTAATAATTAATAATAATAACAGTAACGAATACTACTAAGGGATAATTAAACATATGTAATTTATAACATCAAAAACAAAGTTAAGTGCGTGGCCGGTTTAAAAATAATAAAACATATACAGTTAAATTCTTCAGATCACTTTGATTCAGAATCTGCAATCGATTTTAAATTATTTTTAGTAGTTTTGACAAACGAAGCATTTGAAGTTGTAAAAAAGTCACTATTTCTTGTGGAAAATTTTCGGAAACTTTGTCAAAAAGACAGGTCGGGCCGTAATTTTTTTGCTGATTCAATGTGGTGAAAAAATGGTTTGCAACCACGATTATGATTGACTCGAAGAATCTGTTTTTGCTTGTTATTTTCTTTTCAAAATGATGCTTCTGGAAAACATATTAATAAATGAATGAAATGAAGTATATATTAAATTTTAGAAATAATTATGTTGCTGAAGGCGCAGATATTAATAGCTGAGGCAAATATGTGCTATTTTCTCATGCACCTGTGCTAATACATGCACAGTGAGAGTCTGTTAATAACAACGGACCTCTCAAACTGGTAACGATAATAATACTCCTAGTAACGATAATAATACCCCTAGAGTAGTATTAATAACCGGTATAGTTTTTAGACAGGAATACATTATCGTTAGGCCGGACCCCGGGATATGGCTGGTGTTTGCCTTGTTTGTTTCTGGCTTCGTTAGTCTCCCACATTTTCACTTCATCTTGGACCTTCGTTTATATTGTATTAAGATTGAGAATTGTGTATCCAGTCACGGGAAAAACTGCTCAATTTCACGGAATTTCCGTACAAATTTTCCTTATCCTTCACTTGAACTTGAACGGTTACTACATTTGTTCCATATATAGTTAGCTTGCTAATAAAGTTTGTGAAATCGGGGGGCGCTAAGGATCACAAACTAAAATAGATCATGTTTTTCTTACGGTTTTTTAAAAATTGATTATACACTAGTATCAGAACTGTATCTTCAAGAAGTCCTCACTGTAAAAAAAACACTGATAAGTCACTACTTGACCACATATCTTTGTGGTCAAAGACAACACGTTCTGATCAGTTGAGGAAGGTTTTTTGAAAAAACCACTATGAGCGTCATCATGTTAATTAAAATAACTGAAAACTACTGTGAGGGCTCGTTCATATTGTCCTCATCCTTTTATAATATATAATTGAAATGCTATAAATCTTCTGGTTCAGAAGCCTTTGTTTCCTTAACGGTTTCCCCCTTTTTGACATGAAAAATGCAATTGTTGTTCAAGCCGGCCCTCACTTTTTCATACGGCAGTGACCCGATTTTTGCGGTGTTGATTTTTGGAAGAGGTCGTGAAATTTCCCATGTCAAAAATGGTGTCTGTGCACTCGTTTTCGTTGTTGATATTTGTAGCTCCTTGTATCTGAAGTTGGTGGTCTTCGCTTTTGATAGTTCAATAGGGTACTAGTTCAAAAACACTTGTACAATTTTTTTCAATAAAATTCCTCTTCTGTACGACAAACTTACGGAAGTTGGTGTTTGGTGGTATTTTTTTTGCAATGAAAAAATGGAAAGTTATGTTTTGTGATTAGAAATCAGTTTGTATAGGACTATAGAATGTCTAAATCTGTTTGTATACTTAATACACGTAAATTCACAAAGCCTGTCCTTGGTAATTTGAATACACAATGAGATTTCATACAGCGATTGTTCGATGGTATGTCTGACCAAAACATTACTTTGAAAATTGATGAGAGCGCATCGCTCCTTTTAATTTTATTGTTGAAAATGATGTTTTTGCTTATTGTGATGCTATTCCAAGCCTCAGAACATGTGCACAGACCTCCTGACATGCACACAAGGTCACTGCCTTTTCGAGTTTCATGCTTCAAAAAATGTGTGACTTTATATTTTTAGACACACAGAAAAATAAGCCACGAAAAGTCATGAATGTTCAACTAGTGAACATAGGAGTTAAATTAACTACTTTCCAGCAACATTTAATCAATAATACAACTCCTATATGACGATTTTTATATTTTTCTTTGATTCATTACGACCAAAACACCGCTTTGAAAATCGACGAGAGCGCATCGCTCCTTTCAATTTTATTGCTGAAAATGATTTTTTTGTTTACTGTGATACATATCGATGCTATTCCAAGCCTCAGAACATGTGCACAGACCTCCTGAAATGCACACAAGGTCACTGCCTTCAAATTCTCGAGTTTCATGCTTCAAAAAATGTCTGACTTTACATTTTTAGACAAAGAAATAAGCCACAAAAGTCAGGAATGTTCAACTAGTGAACACAGGAGTTGAATTAACTACTTTTCAGCAACATTTAATTAATAATACAACTCCTATGACGATTTTTTCATTTTTGCTTTGATTCATTACGACCGGTTTTCACTTTGAAATTGCTCAGCATATACAAATGCTATTTTAATGAAAAGTATATACTGTGTCATATGTTCCTTGAAACTCAGTGAACTGAATTCTCACGTTCTTCATTCATTATGTGTTCCTTATACATCAGAAACTAGTTATGTATATAGGATCCTCTGACACCATTTTTCCACTTTTATTTCCCCAGCTCAACCAAAAAAACCTGTAGAATTTCCTAAGCAATCGTGAAACTTCACGCTCAAAAAATTCGGGCCGGAGGGACTAGGTAAAAAGTTAATAACTTCAATAAGGACTCCACAGCGGCTTCAACTTGTGTATTAATAACTTTATCAGACTGAGCATTTTAACGACCGGCCAAAACCACTACCGTTGACATTTTACTGTTTTGACCGGCCCGTTAGATTCTCCTCTGCACGACGTTTCGGCTTCACTAACTAGTTTTCGATTTCGTCCAGGAATGACTTCAAACGATTTAATCAAAGTTTTTACATCAATTACCATTTCCCCCCTCTACTGCATTTTCCCCCGATTTCCCGAAAAACGCACGTTACGGTAAATTTGTTGGACACGCAGTCAAGAGAACGGAAAATAATATTTGCCGCACAATCCCTGCACATCACTTCTGACTGTGGAAGGATTTTCCAAAAGCGAACTTCGGACACTTGAACCTACAACTTGGACTTGAAGCCCTCCTTCAAGCGCTACATCAGCATTTTCAAGTGTCTCGCAATACCAACTCACAACTACGTTCATCAGTGATCGTACTTTGCAAACCAAAGTCTGCAAACAAGTAGAAATCTACGTAAATAAACGAAGTGACCTTTCAGCTATTTACTGGTATTTCACCTACTCTCAGGAGTTAGGGCTTTTTGCAGCCATAGAAACTTTTAATAAGAGTTCGTTGTGTATTTGTCCCTTGGGGTTGTATCCAAACTCAATATTCGAATTTTCCTTTCAAGTGGAAACTGCACACACGAGTTTTGTGTGCTCTGTCAACAGATCGATTTGAAACCACCTCCTACAAGGAAGGTACTACTCAACGAACGTGGGAGATCAGAGGCTATCAAAAACACATATGTGAGACAGATCGTTCACCTGTCTTTGCATTTTTGTGTCGTCTTTCTGTTCTTCTACACTCTATTCAGTCAACCAACACAGTATGTGCCTGGTTTTGTTTGTGTTAGGGTCAGCCCCTTATCACGCAGCAAGATCATCATCTTTGCTGCTCATCGTGCTCTACAAGTGTACCCACACTGCCTGGCCTCCTCGTGGACGCAATCAACGCAGTTCAAAGAGGATTTATTTACTAATCATTCAGGTGAATATCGAAATATTTTATTTAAAGCAGTAAAAGATAAGTAAGCTAATTTGCTCCATCTACCATTAGTACCGACACCCTCCCTAAAGTTGATGTGTAATGCGAACATAACAGCCCACGACATCTACCAGGAGTACCTTGGACCTACAGGCTCTGCAGCTCAACATGAAGCTCTCTGGAATCAATTGGGTACTCTCATTCCTTTAGAGGAATTTGTTAACCATTTACCGGGCCAATTACAACTTCGATGCCTGGGGCACCTGGATCACCTTCTGGATTGCTGCTTCCAACCCCTGCAAGCACTCCTGTTACCGTGCCCCCATCGACCCTGACTGGTACGACTCCAGCAGCCTTGGGAAGTATTCCTTTGGGACCTGCACCGCCGACTCACCCATCGACGATCCCCACCACCCCAGCCGCACCATCATCTGCTGGAACATCGTCCCCTGTAGTCACTCCATCGTTGGCCTTTACCCCAGTTGCGATGCCCGTAAACGGTAGGTGCAACAACATTGGCCCCCATCAGCAGGGTACCTCCAACCACCTCTGTCGATCCGTTTGCCCGCCCGGGTAGTCTAGCGAGTGGAGCGACACCCCTGCCTGGCGTGACCCGCATCCATCGCTGGCATCCCTCTTGGCAGCACGCCCACCTGCCCCACTGGTCAATCGAGCACTGTCCATGTCTGACCCAGCCTTCGCGACGCCATTTCGACCGATGACTGGCACTCTTGGACCTATGCCGACCTTTGCAACGCAGACGGCAACCTCGACTGGTTCGTCAGGTTCAACCCCCACTACATCCACACCGGTACGCCTAATGCCTCGCATCTCGCTGGGTACAACATTGCAAGGTGGTCGCATGGTTCACGTTGAGCCCTCTCTTCCCCGTTGCGGAAGAAGCTTACGACCTTGCTCGCTGACGGCACGAACCCCTCCGCGGAGGACCGAGGTGAAGCCCCCGTGACTGCAACAACTGGGAATGCAACAACTGTGACTCCGGCCCCCGCGAGCTCATCATCGAGCTCATGCTCGAGTCCAGCACCGAGCTCAACGTCGAGTTCGTCTTCAGGTTCATCAGCTGACCCATCGTCCAGCACGGCGACTGTGACTCAGACCCCTGCCCCTTCGACGGTGAGTGGCTCTCCCTTGACGGCTGCACCATCCCCGCCACCCACAGGCAATGAGTCCCCTTCAGCATCGTCGACAGGAAGAGTAGCAGTGCCGCGAGTGCGTTTTCCGATGACTATCTCCGGATGTGGGGATTGGGATGGAAGTTTGTCTGTCGGCGAACACACGAAACGCGGACAGGGTAGCCTTTCAAACGTTTTTCTCGCGAATACGGGTTGGAGATGTCGTAGTCGCAAGGGAAAGTGCCCGAGGATGGTGGACTACGTGGATTTCGCGGCTGAAGCGTTTGCCGGTTTGACTAACGATGAGATAGATAACGATTTGAGCTATAATCCATTCCACGTTGTCATATCGGACCCAATAAAATGTAGTAGGCTACATTATTTAATATGTTGGCAGAGTCTGGATTCTGAGGATCGGTCCAGTTGGGGCACCGTTGAAGGTAGTTGGCGAGGTTGCTGGTACTAGTTATTCCGATTGCCTCCTTGTGTGCACCTACCAGTGGTGACCTGTATTCTTGCCGTTAATCCCTGCCAATTGTCTTGGAGGATGTCGTTGAAGAATTTTGCGTCACCCGTGTTCATATAGTAGATGGTCAGGGAACTATGGTTGAAGTAGTTCCGAGGGAGGTCAACTGTGCAGAGGTAGCTGCGCTCGCGTATTGGTATACCTTGGATGTAGTAATATGAGTCCGTTGCGGTGATCTTCAGCCATGCAAGGGAGTCGGTGGAAGTAGTGTTGCAGTGCGAAGCAGCGTTCTCGTGTCGGCAGCTTGAACGAACAGCGTTGGCATGATGGGCTGCCAAATCCCGGGGTCGTGGTGTATTGACCTGTGGTCGGAGTTTCCATGCAACTCCACGGGAAAAGCAACTCACCTTCGGAAAGCACATCCATGATGGTGTTTCGGGGTGCTGTTCTCGGGGTGTTGCCGATAATGAGTCCTAAATACGATGACGCTTTGTATCCCCAAGGGCGTCGATCGTCATGATATACCATGCCAGTGTGGAAATAATCCACATTTCCGGTGGACTCCACATGGTGGCCGACGAGGGCCGAACACAAAAGTTGTGCCGTACTTCGTTCATGTGCCGGGCCGAAGTGGAAGATGGTTGCGTTCAAACTGGAATCCAGAAATCCCTTCATCGTGCTTGCGCCTTTCGGCTTGTTGAGGAGATTTTCTACTGTTTCCGGTGTGAGTAGATCTAACGCTTGACCCCGAAGAAGACGATTGCGTAAGCGTCCGGGGACTCTGAGTAGGCAGAGGGCTTCCGTGTTGCCTTCGGAGAGAAGACCCATTCCCAACGTGATGTCGGTGAATGTTTCAGGGACCATCTCATGGGGCATATTACGAGGCGGCCAGTAGTGGTTTGCCGCGACTAAGGCCGTACGTAACATCGACAAATTGAATGTCAGGGTTACCCCAAGGGGTGTTTCCATACATCTGGCGAGGGTCAGTACGTATGTAGATATGACTCACACGGGTGCGTGGAGGCGCCGTGATGGACGACGAGCTCGATGGTGCGCTCGAGGATGAACTCGAAGTTGTGCTCGAAGTTGTGCTCGAAGTTGTGCTCAGAGTTGTGCTCGATGATGAGCTCGATGATGAGCTCGATGATGAGCCTGCTGCTGAACTCGATGATGTGCTCGTGGACGAGCTCGAGGACGAGCCCGCTGCTGTGCTCGATGATGCATTCCATGGGAGGAAAGTTCGTGCCAAAAGCGGGTACGCAATGAAGTTGTAGTGTTTCAAGTACGGAAAGGTCATGCGTTCAGCAAATCTCCACTGGATGTCATCCACAGGTGGCGGGATCTGGTAGGTCCCACGGGCGTCGTCTGCCGTGCATAGCAATGCTCGTTCCACCCGAGAGTAGTCCCAATCTCGGGTCCTGCGTGCAATGATGTTGTCGGGTCATAGTCCTTGGCTTGTGAACAGTTGTTCCTATGAGTGCGCGAGCCGGGTATTCGTCCATGGGGCCGCGTCCAACGATAGGGGATGCATTTGCCGCGGGGGGCGATATGGAGGTCCTCCTCGGCCGGCCACGTCGTCTGAGGATGGGCCGAACACTTCCAATAGGGGATGGCTCGACTGACTCGGGTCCAGAGTCCAGGGTCGAACGCGTGCTTCGGATTGAAGTGGCAACTGAGGAATCGGTGATTCCTGGCCCTGTCTGAGGTCACGGACAAGGTCATCGCCTATTTGACTCACCGGCCTGCAGTCTGCGATCGTAGGCGTCGTCATTCCTAGTGCTGAGAAGGTACGATGATGACGAAGACTGGGCTTGGTTGGTCAGTAGAGGGGGCGCCAAAGGGGCGGCCGCAGATGATGTAGTCAAAACCGGAGCAGGTGGCGCCGACGATGATGATGACGATGATGATGATGATGATGATGATGATGATGATGATGATGATGGCATGTAGCTCAAAGAGCGTCTCGTATTCGAAGACCTGCCTCGGACTTGAGCGAGGTATTGTCGCGCCAGTTCGTCTTCCCTTTTCCAGGCTGATGGCAGCCAAGGGTCGGTGGAGGCGTTTAGTGTGTTTTCCACTTGAGAGGGAGGCGTGTCATTCCATTCCCGGGCCGACTCGCCTCTAGTCGGAGTAGCAGTCGCAGCAGTCGAAGGGGCTGGAGATTCCTCCGGACTCGACGAAGGATCTACTTTCTGTCGTTTGGAAGGAGGGGTACCAGCTTGCTTACGCTCCAAGTGTCCACCACGTGCGCGGTGGGTTGAGGTGTTGCGTCTGCGAGGGCGTAGGATGGCTAGCCTTACTCTCGACATCTTGCTCGCTCTCGGTCTCGACTGCTTCAACTACCTCTTCGTCTTCCTCGTCGGCCTCTTCATCGGCCTCTTCGTCTTCTTCCTCGTCGCGTTCCTCCCATTCGACGTGGAAGTCGGTAGCTATAGGCGCCCTTTTACGTGAAGACATGAACAGGTTGACTTGGCGACCGTAGAGGTGGGCAATCGAAGTAGACAGGAGGTCGTGGGAGTTCGAAGGGAGCTGCAGGCCAGGACGGCGGTCAATGATTTTGTTGAACTTGGCTATTGGGTAGTCCGTCTCTCTCGCCAGTGTTCCAGGGCGGAAGTCGTAGCTGACCGTGGCCAATTGTAAATCACAGACTTGAAGTGGCGTCTCAGAGGTGGAACTCCGTCTCATAAACGATTGCTTGGAAAGCGGCTTCAGGGGCGTGTAGTCCGTGGGCCGGATTGCTTGCGCGTCGTCAATGGAAAGATTGAGCTGGGCAGCGACCTCGTTGGCCAGAAGCAAGCTCATACCGTCGGGCAGGTGGCTCGAAATGTAAATCGTGATGGCATGAAGCGGAGACGTCGGGGTGGCCGAGACAAATAGTTCAATGCCTTCAGAGAGGACAGCATCCATGCCCACGGATGAGCGTGCGTCGACGGGTGGGAGCGACACGATCTCAAGTCCTTGGTGTATTACCCAGTCGAGGAGGGCTACGCCTGGCAGTTGCATGCCGAGTCTAAGACGCATGAAGTCTTACCGATGAAATCTTCTTGCGGGGATGGACGCAAAGATTTGCGCACGTAAATGCTCCCGCAGACGACCGTCGGAATCGTAGAGATGCGAAGTAGACGTCGAGACTCCTGAAGCGACGAGCGCGTCGTCATGTGAAAAGCCCGGGGCGGCTTACGCGTGGCGGCCGAGGATGGCTTCCAGTTGCAGTGTTTACCTTCGTCTTGACAACGTTGCTGGCGAAGCGTGCATTGATCAAACGAGTGTTTCGGGGTCTGATCCGGCTTGAGGAACTGGTTATGTTCCTTGCAGTAGGAGCATGGGACTCCGGTGAAGGGCGGACGCTTTGGTGAAGTCGGGGCGGACTTGGTGGTGGCCGTTACGGTAACCACCGACGACTTCTTCGGAGGGATGGCAATCGCGTTTGCACCAGTGAGGGGCGGGCGTGTTGCCGTCTTCTTCGTAGTCGGGAATGGCTTGTCCGTCTTGGTCCGCGTCCACGATCCGGTGATGCAGCCGGTTGGGCAATCGATATAGCGTCAGCTTTGCGCTTCTGACGAGGAGGGCGTTTGGACTCCTTATTTTCCTGCTGCATCTTACGCTGTTTGTTCCTCTGGCGAGTGTCGACCTTGACGGTTGAGTCGCGGGCGGAGGCAGAAGGCGTCGGACGAGAAGGGCGCTCACGCAGTCGCTTGTGTGTGGCGGCAGACGAGGGCTTGTAATACTTTCCATCCAGGCCCAATATTTTTCCATAACGTGGAGGTCGAGGGAGTTGGTCCAGGGTAGAAGGTCAGCAAGGTCGCGGGGCCATACAACACCAAGTGCGTTGAGTATCTCGGCAGCGTACCGAGTCCATCGATCACGTTCCATGGGGGTGAGCATCCGGGACACGTCGCGAACTTGATTGGAGTCGGCTGTCCAGTACTTAGCTGCATAGGCTGTGTCGTAGCTTGTGATGCAACGATTTACATACCCTGCGAAGCTTTCCTTCTTAAAGAGTCGAAGTTTGAGAGCTTGCATGGCTGGTTGCTTCGTGTCTCCCTTGTCCAGACGTCCCTTGAACAACTCCATGAAATACTCCATGAGCATGTATGGGATGATGCTCCAAACGCGGGTACATTCGTCAGTTGCACGAATGTAGCGAGCCCAGTACGCGTCCATGAGGGCTACTGCAGTTTTATCTCCCCACTTGTGCACCGTGTCGATGATGCGGTTGCATGCCAGAAGCATTGACAAATTGTTCAACTGCAAGTTGAATGCAAGTTCGCGGGCTTGAATTGCGACGTCAGCGGTCGGCTCACTTGGCGGACGGGTCATCACGAAGAGGGATCGAACTCGAGCCATCATGTGCAACGTGCGGGGTGGTACACCTGCAAAGGTGGACGATCAAAGGACTCTTCCTGTCGACGATGATGAGGGGAACTCGTTGCCTGTGGGTGGTGGGGATGGTGTGGCCGTCACAGGAGAGCCACTCGCCTTCGAAGGAGCTGGAGTTTGAGTCACAGTCGCCGTGCTAGACGATGGGTCAGTTGACGAGCCTGAGGACGAACTTGATGTTGAGCTCGATGCTGGACTCGAGGATGAGCTCGATGATGAGCTCGCGAGGGCCGGAGTCACAGTTGTTGCATTACCGGTTGTTGCAGTCACGGGGGCTTCACCTCGGTCCTCCGAGGAGGGGTTCGTACCACCAGCGAGCAGGGTCGGGTAAGCTTCTTTCGCAACGGAGAAGAGAGGACTCAACGTGATGCTGCTACCTTGTAATGTTGCACCCAGCGAGATGCGAGGAGTTAGGCGTACCGGTGTGGATGTAGTGGGGGTTGAACCTGACGAACCAGTCGAGGTTGCCGTCTGCGTTGCAAAGGTCGGCATAGGTCCAAGAGTGCCAGTCATCGGTCGAAATGGCGACGCGAAAGCTGGGTCAGACATGGACAGTGCTCGATTGACCAGTGGGGCAGGTGGGCGTGCTGCCAAGAGGGATGCCAGCGATGGATGCGTGTCACGCCGGGGCAGGAGTGTCGCTCCACTTGCTAGACTACCAGGGCGGGCAAACGGATCGACAGAGGTGGTTGGAGGTACCCTGCTGATGGGGGTCAATGTTGTTGCACCTACCGTTTACGGGCATCGCAACTGGGGTAAAGGCCAACGATGGAGTGACTACAGGGGACGATGTTCCAGCAGATGATGGTGCGGCTGGGGTGGTGGGGATCGTCGATGGGTGAGTCGGCGGTGCAGGTCCCAAAGGAATACTTCCCAAGGTTGCTGCTGGAGTCGTACCAGTCAGGGTCGATGGGGGCACGGTAACAGGAGTGCTTGCAGGGGTTGGAAGTAACAATCCAGAAGGTGATCCAGGTGCCCCAGGCATCGAAGTTGTAATTGGCCCGGTAAATGGTTAACAAATTCCTCTAAAGGAATGAGAGTACCCAATTGATTCCAGAGAGCTTCATGTTGAGCTGCAGAGCCTGTAGGTCCAAGGTACTCCTGGTAGATGTCGTGGGCTGTTATGTTCGCATTACACATCAACTTTAGGGAGGGTGTCGGTACTAATGGTAGATGGAGCAAATTAGCTTGCTTATCTTTTACTGCTTTAAGTAAAATATTTCGATATTCACCTGAATGATTAGTAAATAAATCCTCTTTGAACTGCGTTGATTGCGTCCACGAGGGTCCGTGGTGAGAGGAGTTGACTTTCCTTCTTCAACTTCCTTCAGGAATTTCTTCTCGGAGGGCAGAAGACCATGGTAGACTCCCAGAATGGTAAAGGGGTCCAGACATTTCCTCTTGTGCTCCAGGACGCGACAGGGGATCGTCGTGGCGTGAGTTGGCGAACATTCCACGTCACCAGGGGTAGGCCAGGCAGTGTGGGTACACTTGTAGAGCACGATGAGCAGCAAAGAGGATGATCTTGCTGGGTGATAAGGGGGTGACCCTAACACAAACAAAACCAGACACATACTGTGTTGGTTGACTGCATAGAGTGTAGAAGAACAGAGAGACGACACAAAAATGCAAAGACAGGTGAACGATCTGTCTCACATATGTGTTTTTGATGGCCTCTGATCTCCCACGTTCGTTGAGTAGTAAAACTGATCATCGGAATCATAATACTAAGATGTATATGGCCCCAAAAACTTAGCAGAAAAATGCTGGTTTTGTGATCTTGAGTTTTTGCCTTCCACAGACATTTATATACAAATAACACAAAGTTGGAGAAATACGTTTAATGATGGTAAAAACGATTCACCTATTCATCTGTGCAAGAAATAATACTCAAGCTACAAAATTTGAGATTTTTGTCACGGTTTCGACAAAAAAAAATTAGGTGGTTTTCTCCTAGCTGGCCCGGTCACAGTTCAAGTTTGTAGCCTACAAGTAAAAGTAATTACGCAGTTGGAAAGTATCAAGAAATATTTTGTACAAGTATTCAAAACACACAAGCAGTGTGACGGTTACTATGTCACGATATACTTGGATAGCTTTAACATGCTTTGTGGTAAAAGATAGCTGATGCATTCAGGTAACCCTTTTCTCTGACATCTTTTCCTAGACCGGCCGGCCCCGACACCCACCATAAAAAACTTGATGATCGAGTTCCCGGGATTCTTTTCTAAAAAATTGTGAAAAAGCTACAAAAATGTGCTCCCTCTGTATAAAAGGCATTTATTGCTTTCAAAACTTTCAAAATCATTGTCAGTTATCAAAGATCAACACCTATGTTACCGTCGACAAAAAAAAAAAAATATACACTTGTCTTTTTTTTTCCCTTAATATTCAGTTTCATTTCCGGACCATTTTGCCATTAACACTTAAATTTGAATTCAAATTCAAACGTATTTTTTTTCATTGGTAAATTCTTCCAGACGGAAATTCAACATTCCAGCTTTCTAATAAAAAAAAATAGAATAAAAAAATATTAAAAACTCATTACGTAAAAAGTGCTCCCGTTTTACCAACGCTTAACTTGAATGCCTAAAATTACATATGGTAATAGTGGACATAACTGAGGACTTGAAGGGTCTAGTTACAAATGTCCAATGAGGGATACTCCGTTTCTTGCGGGGTTTTCCTTCTGGCAGTTGTTGGGATTCAAGTCTGGCTTCCCTTTCTTTATTAGAAGTGGAGGTTAGCAGGTTTTAACCAGTTGTGTTCTCATTAAATTCTTTTCCCTTAGAGCTCGTAAGGGTAGACCAAGTGTCTAGTTACACCAGCATTTTTAGGTTCTTAGCCACCATTTGCCTGTATTTACGTATGCAGGCCGGACACTGTCAATTACCTTTTCATAATGTATTTGCCTTTCTGTCCTTGCTTCTTTTTTCCTTGTGAC
This sequence comes from Paulinella micropora, assembly GCA_019918135.1. Taxonomy (NCBI): domain Eukaryota; phylum Cercozoa; class Imbricatea; order Euglyphida; family Paulinellidae; genus Paulinella; species Paulinella micropora. Next base: position 1,255 of record WBZZ01004277.1, on the reverse strand, counting down.
TCTGGGATACGAAGACATTCTCGCTTTCTCGTATTGTGTTATTATTAAATACTCGTAACACACCTAGGAGAGGTTATAAGTTATCCTAACATACACGTATGTGACATATCATAATTATCATTACATAAACGTGTGTAACAAGATCAATAAATTATTTACTGTATAAAATAATATCAATAATAAACTATATGCTGACAAACTCAAAGTTAGCTAACTACTGTGTCCTTCCTTGGGTCTGTCTTCCTCGCATGTTTGAGTTCCACGAAAGGAGTCGCTCACTTGCAAGTTGATTCGTTGAAGCGCTTTCACATTCTTGAACGAAAAACCCTAACATATAGATTGATATCAATCGGATGTACAGAAAATAATGTTAATGATAATAATAATAATAATAATAATAATAATAATAATAATAATAATAATAATAATAATAATAATAATGTATACATATATATATATACATATATATTCTCGGTGCATTCGGATAGTTGGTTGGATGGATGGTTGGATTGATGGGTGAATGAATGGATGCATTGGTGGAGGTTTGATAGATGGATAGCTGATGCACGTATGTTTGTATGTATGTATGTATGTATGTATGTATGTATGTATGTATGTATACCGCGAATTCGTCGTCCGATGTGACTGTTGTGAGGTTTGGCATCATCTATCCCTCATCGTTCATCATTCATCATTCATCATTCGGCATTCATTCATCATTCGTCATGTTTGTCTATCTGCCGCAAATTCGTCGTCCGATGTCACGGGTGTGCGGCTTGGCATCATTCGTCGTTCATCGTTCATCACTCATCATTCATCATTCGTCATTCGTCATTCATGATTCATGATTCATGATTCATCATGTGTTGTATATCTACCGCGAATTTGTCGTCCGAAGTGACGGGTGTGCGGCTTAGACTTATGTATGTATGCATGTATGTATGTGTATGTATGTATGTATGTATGTATGTATGTATGCTATGTATGTATGCTATGTATGCACACCGCGAATTCGTCATCCGATGTGACGGGCGTTCGGCTGGGGCTAACTAAGCTGCCCAGACTGCAGTCGCTCGCGCTGCTAGGACTCATGTGGGCGCTAAGCACAGACAGATAGGTAGGTAGGTAGGTAGGTAGGTGGGTAGGTAGGTAGATGGGTGGGTAGGTAAATAGATAGATAGATAGATAGATAGACAGATAGATAGATGGAAGGAGGAAAAGGCAGACTGGCTCCAGGGTGCTTCAGAAGCACGCT
>WBZZ01004276.1:0-86665 GCA_019918135.1 Paulinella micropora | reverse complement strand
TGCCCGTCCGACCCGCCGCCCGCGTCCGCCCAGCCCGGGCTGGGCGCGGACGGCACGTGCGCCCGGAACGCCGACGGGGCCTGGGCCCCGGCCCCGGGCGCCGTGGCGGCCTGGCTGAACGCCTCGCGCTGGGGCGTGAGCCTGTGCCGCCCGGCCGTGGGGGCGTGGCCCGGCGGCGGTTGGCGCTCGCCGCCCGGCTGTTCCCCCCAGCCCGGGTTGGGCGGCCCCGGCGCGGCGGCGGTGGCGCCGGGCTGGGCGGCGGTGGCGGACGGGGTGGTGGGCGCGTGCGGCGAGCTGGCGGTCCGTTGCGAGCCGCAAGACTTCTGCCGCTGGGTGCAGTGCTTTGCCGACTGCGAGGCAGCGGACACGTGCGCGCTCACGGGGCTGCCGGTCCTGCGGGGCTCGGCGCGCTGGCTCGCGGCGCTGGAGGAGCGGTGGCTAGCAGGGCTCGCGCGCGGGGCCCCGCCGGGCCAGGACCCGCCGCCCTCGCAGCCCACGGTGGCCGGCCTGGCGGGCTGCTGGCTGCCCGCGGACGCGCTGGCCGACCCGTGCGGCAGCCTGCGGACCGGCTGCCACGCCGCGTGCGGCACGGCCTGGCCTGACGACCACTGCCAGTTCCTGGCGCGCGCGTGCGCCGGCCACGCGGGCCAGCTCAGCTGCGCCGAGGGGTGGGCCCGCGACGCCTGGACGGACCCCTTCTGCACGAGCCGGGCCCGGCGCAGCGTGGCCGCCGACCCCTGGAGCAGCTCCAGCCTGGTGGGCTGCGACTGCGGCGCGCACTGGTCGCCCGACGGCCTGGCGCTGCTGCCGCGTGCGCTGCGCGACGCCAACTGCTACGCGGCGCAGTCGTCGTTCCAGCTGACCCCGCCGCTCAGCGACCTGGCGGCCTGCGCGGCAGCGCGCGACCCGGGCCCCGGGCTCACGTGCCGGTCGCGCGGGCTCGTGTCCCCCGACGAGTTCTTCCTGCTCTGGCTCGCGCCGCACTGGCAGGCCGTGCGCGAGCGCGGCCTGCTGCTGGAGCACTACTTGCGCGGCACGGAGCAGTGGGGCTCGCTGCCGCCGGCGCGCGACGCGGGGCTGGCGCGCTTCCTCCACGGGCTGTGGGCCTGGGGCGGGGCGCCCGCCGCCAGCGCGCTCGTGTTCGCCGACGTGCTGCGCGCCGAGGCCGGCGGCCTGCGGCGCGCGCGGCGCTACTGGTGCCTGGGGGCGGCCGACGACGGCGGCGCCGTGCCCGTGTGCGCCACGCGGCCGGGCCAGGGCCTGCCGCTCTGCACAGTCCACTGCACGCCCGGCCAAGTGCCGTTCGGGGCGAACGGCACCGGCCCCGTGGGCAACGGCACGGCGGGCGAAGGCGCGGTGTGCACGCGCTGCTGCCCGCCGGCGGCCGGCGGGCCGTGCCGCGACCTGGCGCCGCCGCCCGCGCCCGGCTGGGCGTACGCGGAGCAGCGGGACTGGTGCTGGCTGCAGGTCCCGGGCCTCGAGCGCGGGCCCTTCCGCCTGCCGGGAGACGGGGAGTGGGCCCTGGCGCCGCACCCCTGGCGCGGGGCGCGCGCCTGCCGGCTCAACCTGTGGGCCGAGCGGACGGCCTGGGCGGAGCCCGTGGTCGGCGCCGCGTCGGCGTTCGAGGCGCCCGATTCGGCCCTGGTCCGCTGCCACGGCGACGTGCGCTGCCACGGCGTGGTGTTCGTGGCCGACGGCGGTACCTTCTACAGCGACCGCCCCCTCAACTTTCCGCTCGCCTTTTTGCAGGAGCACGACCCCGGCCGCCGCCACGCCCACGCCACGGACCGCGGGGGGCGCTACTTCTTGCACCCGGTGCCAGACGACGCGCTCGAAGTGGAGGGCGACCTCCTGGTGCGCCCGACCGGCCTGTTCCTCTCGCTGACCCGGACGCTTGACCGGCGCCTGAACCAGCGCTGCGACCGCTTCGGCTGGTCGCTGGACACGCCCTGGGCGGCCCGCGACCGGCGCCCGGCCACCCGCGCGCGTGCGCTCGTGGTCCTGCGCGAGCGCTGGCGTGCCCTGCAGCGCGAAGCCGGCTGGTCCGCCCCCGACGACCAGCTGCTGGCGCTGCACCAGAGCGCCGGCTGCGCCGGCTGGCTGGCGCAGCTCTGCCCCGGGCGGCCGCCCGCGGGTGGCACGAACCAGTCGATCGGCGCGGGGAACCAGTCGGTCGGCACGAACCAGTCGGCCGGCGCGGGGAACCAGTCGGCCGCCCCCGCGCAGTCCACGGCTCCCTGGCCGGGGTGCCCCGCCGTGGACGCCGCGTGCGCCGCCACCGCCCGCGCCGTGCTGCCGGGGCGCGAATCCCTGCGGAGCTACGACGCGGCGCGGTACGCGCTCAAGTACTACCGGGCGCTGCACACGCTCGTCACCCGGCCGGGCCTGGCCGGGTTCAGGGCCTTCCGCAGCGCCGAGCTCGAGGACGGCGACCTCCGGAGCACGGGGGCGGGGGAGGACACCTACCGCGCCGAGGTGCGGCGCTGGTTCCTGGCCTGGGACCTCGAGCGCGAGGCCGTCCGGGACGCGCTGCTCGTCCGCCACGAGTACGAGGCACGCCGCGCCCGGGCGCGCCGCTGCTACGAGGCGCAGGCGGCCCCCCTCGCGCCGCCGCGGGCTGCAACGGCCTGGCTCCTGCTCGAGCCGCCGTGCCTGGCGCAGTGGGGCCTGCCGGCCGGCTGCCGCACGTCAGAGGACGGCCTGGCTGCGGGGGCGCCTGCGTCCGACCACTGCGGTTTCTCGGCGGACGGCGCCCGCTTCTGGCCGGGCGAGGAGGGGCTGGTGGCAGTCGTGGCGCAGACGGACGCCAGCGCTGGGGCCAGCTCGCCCTGGGCGCGGTTCCGCCGGGGTACGCACCCCCTGGCGTTAGCCGAGGTGGAGCCGCACGAGCTGCTGCGTTACCACGCGCCGCGCTTCGTGGGCGGCCTGGCCGTCGCGGCCGTGGTCGGGCCGGGCGTGAGCGCCAGCTACGACCTGGGCTGGCAGGGCGCCGCCGAGTACCTGCACGCGGACCCGCTGCCGCTGTGCCGGCCGGACGTGCTGGGCCCGCGCCAGCCTTGCGCCCGCCTGGCCCCGGACCGCGCCGCCGCCTGGTTCGGCTATCTGGCCTGGCGCCAGTGGGTGCTGCTCGAGGCCTTTACGCACGGCGAGGCGCGCCTCGCCCCCGGCCAGCCCTTCTGCGACCGCCTGGACATGCCGCTGTGGCGCACGGAGCCCGTGCTCGCGCTCGGTGCCTCGCACGCCTGCGCCGTGCCCCTGTGCCCGCTGCCGCTGGCCCCGGGCTTCGACTGGGCCGCCGCGGCGCGCGCCGCGGCGCCCGCCGGCGCCGCCTGGTGGGCGGGCTCGGCCGCGCCCGACGTGCCCGAGGCCGCCCTGCGCCGCGACACGACCCAGACCCCCTGCGGCTGGAGCCGGGGGGTGTGCCTGGCCGGCCCGGGCCGCTGCGAGTGCGACCCGTACTTCCAGACCCGGCCCAACACCGAGGTCGTGAACCTGGTGTACTCCGCCGACGGCCGCGCCCGCGTGCCGCGCTCGTTGCGCGAGGACGCGTGCGGCGTCGACGTGCGCCAGACCTGTTACAGCGACGCGCTCGGCGCCGACACGGCCTGCAACCACCCCCACGGCGAGTGCGTGCTCGCCTTCGCCGCGGGCCAGGAGCGCACCACCCGGTGCCGCTGCGGCGGCTACGCCAGCACCGACGACGGCCGCCCGTGCTTCGAGCTGGAGGAAGACGACCCTCGGTATTGCACGGCGTTGCCCGCCCAGGGCTTCGTGGACAACGGCTACACCAGCTACCCGGGCGGCTACCCCGCCTCCTGCACCGTCCCGCCCCCTGGCTGCTACTACGCCGCCGAGGGCCGGGCCTGCCAGCGCGCCAGCGCCCGCGCCGCCGACCGCCGCGAGTGCTTCAGCTGCGTCCTGCCCCGCCTCAACCTGCGCAGCACGGCCGGCCAGGCCACGGGCCAGTGCCAGGCCACCGCAGCGAGCGGGCCGCCCCGCTGCGCCTGCGAGCCGGGCTTCTTCGGCGCCTACTGCGAGTACGTCACGGTCGACGAAGGCTGCTTCAGCTCGCTGCTCGTGCGCGAGGGGCGCAGCGACTGTGCCTGGAACTGGTACCTGGGCCAGTGGGAAAAGCTCGGCGAGTCCAACATCGACGCCGACCTGCTCGTCCCCGGCTCGCGCCTCTTCCCGCAACGCCAGTGCGCCCTGCCGGCCTGCTCCGGCCGCGGCTACTGCATGCAGGAGCGGGCTTTTCCTGACCTCGCGCACGACTTCGACGCCCTGCCGCCCCTCGGCTGCTTCAGCTACCGGGTGTACCCGTCGCAGCTGCACGGCTACGCCGACAACTACCTCGCCGAGGCGGAGGCCAATCGCACCAGGTACGCGCGCTCGCTGGCGCAGCGCTGCGTGTGCGAGCCCGGCCGCGGCGGCCGTTTCTGCGAGCGCCGGCCGTGCGCGCCGGCCTGCCACGAGTCGGCGGCGTGCCTCGAGGACGTCGGCGGGCCGTCCTTCTGCGTCTGCCCCCGGGACGGCCTGGGCGTGTGCCTGCGGGCCGAGAACAGCACCTGCCGCTGTTACAGCGAACGCCACCCGGAGCTGGCCGAGCGCGCGAGAACGTGCGGGGCCAGCACTCGCAGCCGGCTGGTGCGGAGCCAGGCAGGCGCCTGGCGCTGTGAGTGCCTGGTCGGGTTCGAGTACGCCGCGCCCGCCGACGGCTGTGTCCCGCTGCCCGCCGGTCCGGCCCCCAGCCCGACACCCGGCCCGGCCGGCGGCAGTGCCAGCGGCAGCCCGCCAGCGGGGCCGGGCGCCACCCCTAGCCCCTGCGGCGGCCCGGCCCCGCTGGCGGGCTGGCAGCTCCTGCTGCCCAGGCACCTGTGGCCCAGCGCCTCGCCCGCCGCGTGCCAGGCCTGAGGCGCCCGGCCCCGCACCAGCCGGAGGAGCAGGCCGCGGGGGCGAGCGGACAGGGCCTGCTCTGGCCCTCCCCTGACCCACCACCGGCGGGGGAAGGAAGAGGCGGGAAGGGAGGGGAGAAGAAGGCGTAGCTCACCACACTCGGCGGCGCTAGCAAAGTAGCAAAGCTTCGACGGGCCCCCCCCCCCCGCAAACCCTTCCTTCCTGTCCCCTCCTTGCCAGGATTAAAGGAGCTCGCAACCTCGCAGCAGGATGTCAAGCCCCGGCAGCAAGCCGCAGGCCTGCGGCCAATGTGAGATTGAGTCTCTGCTGGCCCAGCACCGAGACGCGTACACTGCCACGGGAATCGTGTCTATAGTCTTGGCCGAAAAGAAAGACTCGACGCGCGTAGTTCTGATCGGAGAGCGCCATGTTGACCACGACGAAGTGTTGGCAGACGCACAAAAGGCCGCGGTCGCCAAGTTGTTAAAAGCGCTGGTGAAATGGTCACGACGGGGCAGTACTAAGCGGTGGACGTTGATCTACGAACAGTCGGATGCCAACATACAGTTGCAGCCGCAGACAATTGATCTGTCAAGCCCCGAGTTCAGCGACGTTCCCTTCTGCCTTGACGCAGGCCTTTGTAGTCTGACAGCCTCCGTCGCCAAAATGCCCAGATTCTCGTCCGCGGGCCTACAGCTAACCAGGGGATTCGCTGAAGCAGAGCAGGCGAGCTTGCTACCTGGTGACGCTCGGTACCTGGCCAAGACGTACCAAACTACGAATGGTGCTGAAGAAGCCAAGACGTTCACCTGCTTCCATAGCTTCGGCAATATACCATTTAGATTGTTTAACCCCCTGGCAAGGCAAGATTCCCTGGCTATGCTCGCGTATTGGGAACAATGGACAGGCGGCGTTGAGCCCCGACATTCTCCAGAAGGCCTGGCAGCGACAGCGATGGTCGCACGCGGCGAAATCAGACATTCCGTAGAAGCCTGGGCCGAGGCGTTGCAAAACCTCGAGCAGAGAGAACGAGTCCTCCTACTGATAAGTCTACGCCTAGCCGTGGCAGATCTAAAGCAAAAAGCAACCAAGGCTAGGGACGCAGATACTTTGCATCTGGAGGTGTGCAATCTGGTCCTGGAGGTCTATACCGCGGCGTCCGTGCTGCGGTGCAAGCAACCCGCGCTCGTCTATACGGGTGGTGGACACACTGGGTCCATCGTCAAGCTGTTGGAATCGAGTGGTTTGCTAACTGTGATCGACACGCTGCCAGTCCGGCGCCAAGAATGAGTATCCGGGTGTGTCAGGGTGAGCCACGAGTGAGCCACGAGTGGTCGCGCGGCAGGCCAGCTGTCAGCCGCGGGGCCCGGCGCGCCAGTGTCCACCAGTCGTGATCGGCCCGACCCCGAGGCTTGGCAGCTCTTATTAAACCCAGTCAATTTGTGCCGTGGTGCTACACTTGGGTACAGAATTTTTAATAACCCCTGGGCAGGGCCGCGCCGGCACTAGGCGGCGAGTTCGGTGACGGTCACCAAGGTCTGTCGGCCGGGGGCCGTCAGGTAGTTGTTGGCGCCCTGCGTGGTGCCGTTCACCTGCAGCCACACGCACCACCCGGCCGGCACATCGAGTACGCCCGCGAGGCTGAGCGAAGCGCCGTCCCCCCAGGCGGTGGCGCTGCCCCCGTGAGCGCTCGCGGCTAGCCAGCCCGCCTCCCCCCCTTACTGGCCGCGGGAGTTTAGGGCTGGCAAGCTATTAGCGGGGCGTCCGGTGCAAGAAACCCTGCCAACTCACGCAACTCACCTCTCCCTCCCCCCCCCCCCCCCCAAAAAGAATTTCGCAGCCAACCCCCCTGCCCCTTTCCCCCCCCCCCGACGTGCGGGGGGAGGGACCAGGTTTTTCAACCCCCCCCCCCCCCGCCACACTTTCCCCCCTTTCCCGCGGAGAATAGCAGTCGGGCAGGTGACCCACACAAGAAACAAGCCCTGATCATCGCATGGCTACCGAGAGCGATAATGTGGAGGTCACGGTGACGTGGTACGAGCTTGACGATGATGCAGATTCAGAAAAGTTCCCCTGGCAGAAGCCACGAATTGCTGAAAAGACTACACTGTATATGGTGGCTGCGAGCATTGTGTTGGAGGGAGTAGCCTTGATTGGACAAGCGATCAAGGCTAAGACGCACAGCCAGGAGAAACACTCCAAGCCATGTCTTGTGCCTGATATAAAGTCTCATATAGAACAGAAAATGGTCACCGAGGACCCAGAGCAATTACTTGACTGGTTGAAACAAAGCATACGGCAAAATGAGGTGAAGCTGCGCGCTTCGACGTATGCAGTGCAATACTGGGAATTCGAGGACCAAAAGGACGTAATAAATGTGTCGCTTACCAAGGAGACAAAGTACAATCTCCGAGGAGAAGTGGTCGCTGCTGAATGCTACGCGAAGTTGCGTGTCAACTGGCCCTATCCTACAGGAGGTCCGGCTGGACGCGGAGATAGAAATTCAATGGCACAGGGTTTCAGCAAGGGACAATGAATTATAATAAGTCCACAGGGGTGATGGGGAAAAACAGCCTGAGGGAGAACTGTGTTACCTGTATTGAGCATCCGCATTGCTTAAGGTTATGGCCTGAAGCTGTCCACATACCCAGGCGGTCAAATCCCTGAAAGACTGCGAACAAGAATCGGCCCGCCCTAGAATAGCGTGCCAGGGACTGACCCACAGATGGCACTTATACTTGGAACAGCAAGGTGCGCCTATTTCGTGCGTCAGGTCGGCGTATGACATTCCAAGCCATTTCTTCAACGCTGTCGGTCTGACTGTAGGGGTGGGCACGGCCTTTCTCTTGACGTGCTTGTAGCCCCTGTCAGTCTTACGTGGTCGAACCAACGGGGTGGCCTCCATGCCAAGACACAGATACAGCGGCTCCGGTGAGGTTCGGAAGTCAGCGTTATTAGCTTCCTGCCCAGCCGTAACAGCCCTTCCCCAATCCGTTGCCTGAAAACAAGAAGAATGTCCTCCCGAAGTTGGTCCCTCAGTCACTGACACACATTCTGACCCATACATGGAGTCGAAGCCGCCTCCCGGCCCGTCTGTCCCATACATGTCGGCAAACGGAGTGGGCGTGACAGTATCAGACACGCCGCCTGTCTGAATTGAGGTCGTAGAGAAATACTGAGGAGTAACGCCGTACATCTCCTCGAAGACGGATGCAAATTGAACTCTAAGTTGTATGTCAGAAAAAAAATCACAAAAAATGGCAGCGCTTCCCGTTAGAAAGGTTATGCAAAAATGTTTCAAAAAACTGAAGTTAAAAAAAAGAAAAAAAAAGCAACAAATTAAAGTGCAGAGAATCCATAACGCCAGGAATGGCTTCGGGGCTGGCATGAACCATCACAGTCTAAGACTTGTGCACAGTGCATCCCGTGAAGGGTTGCACTCGGTCCTCCCCTCTCCGCCGACAGCCAATTCCATCGGTCGCACAGTGCGTGCAACGCAAGCAAGGAAGGAAGAGAGAGAGAGAGAGAGGGAGAAAGAGAGAGGAAGAGAGAGAGAACAAGAAAGAGAAGAGAAAGAGAGCAAGAGAGGGGGGGGGAGTGTAGGTATGAGAGGGTTACGCAAAAATGTCAAAAAAAAACCGAAGTTAAAAAAAAGAAGAAAAAAGCAACAAATTAAAGTGCAGAGCATCCATAACACCAGGAATGGCTTCGGGGCTGGCATGAACCATCACAGTCTAAGACTTGTGCACAGTGCATCCCGCGAAGGGTTGCACTCGGTCCTCCCCTCTCCGCCGACAGCCAATTCCATCGGTCGCGCAGTGCGTGCAACGCAAGCAAGTAAGGAAGAGAGAGAGAGGGAGAGAGAGAGAGAGAGAGAGGAAGAGAGAGAGGGAAAAAGAAAGAGAAGAGAAAGAGAGAGAGAAAAAGAAAGAGAAGAGAAAGAGAGCAAGTGAACGGGGGGGGGGGTTGTGGTATACGTATGAGAGAGAGAAAGAAAAAGAGAGAAAGAAAGAAAGACAGAAAGAGAGAGAGGAAGAGAGAGAGGAAGAGAGAGAGAGAGAGAAAAGAAAGAAAGAGAGGAGAAAGAGAGAGCAAGAGAACGGGGGGGGGGGGGGGGAATGGACGCAACCCGTTGTTGTCACCTTGATCATGTCCACCTTGCATGCTACTCGAAGATTTACCGAACAAAGCATCCGAGGAGGGGGCCGACTTAGGCCCTGTCGTTTCAGTTCACAATTTAAGTCATTATCTCAGGAAAGCAAGTACGCAACTCGTGGCAACAAATGAACACCGACCTTTACTCCATTCCTGTTCGGGAGATTGGTATTGCATTATCACCAAAAAGGAAGCTTAAACATATCAGCACAGTTGGCACAGTACTGCACTAGCATTGAACAAGCAAATGGAGTACATTTGCAGTAGGGAAGAGACTCAGTACCGAAAACAACGCTAAGCAGACCATAAAGGCAGGCTGCCTAAAAAATAAAAGGCATCACAACGAGTTTCAAGTAGCGAAAAAGTACAAGCGTTTTATAAGACCTCTATCAGTTGAACTGTGGTTTCAGATATGAAAAACAGCGCTATCTTGCAGTGCTGGGCTTGACAACTTAGGTGTCTCGGGTCGCCATTTCGAAAAAATCGAAGGCAATTTCGGCACTAGTGGGGATTTGCAAAGTTTAGGACAGGTTTTTTTGGGGCAGTTTTTGGGGAAGTCAAAAGTTCCGGCTGGTGAGCGTGGGTCAATTCGAAAAAAGGGTGCTCAGAAAGGCGTTTGTTTTCAACATGGCAAGACCTCTCGTAGAGAGTGTTCAGACTATTCGAAGCGACTTCAATGGAGAAGGATATCTGACCATCAACGGTCTGCCTGATGTTGTCAGAGTGGCGGATGTCGACTTGCCAGAAAAAGTTCGCAGCAAGTACTGGGATTGGCCTGTCAGTTGGAACGAACTTGCTCCCAACGTGATCTACTCGTACAACGCGACGACCAAGAGGCGTTCTGCTGCTGGTCTTTGGGAAAATGCACCGGTGCCTGCGCAGGGAGGACGTCTTCAGCGTCGGAGGCCTGCACCCCCTGCCCCAGCCCCACCCCCACCCCCACCCCCCCCAGCCCCACTCACCGGCTGTGTCCCTGATGGGAAAGTGGCTGTGAAAGAAAGTGCACCCCCACCTGCCAAGAAAGCCAAAGTAGACAAACCCAAGAAGCATGCCAAGAAAGCCAAAGCTCCGGATCCCAATAAGACCAAGCAACCGATTAAGCAACATGATAAAGCAAAAGCACTCACTCAGGTCACCTAGTACTGTCATGTGTTTCTCATTTGTTTAATCGGTTGCCTCGTTGCAAATATTGACAATTCGTAGAAATTTTTTCCGTGTAGGCACACCCTAAGGCACCGGAACTGCCCAAGGCTGCCGACGCGGTCAAGAATCCCAATGGACTTCAGGTTTTCATCGGTACAAACTATGGGTCAATCTCTCAGTTCGTGAACTATTCAGAAAGATGTGGAAGTAACTGGTCCGGACAAGCCACAGGCGGTCCAGGACAACAAGGCCAAGGTCCCCCCGCAATCGACATCTTCGCCGGAAACCCCGAAGTCACCAGAGTCGTCACCAATTCCCTCGACCCCGAGTCCGGAAGACGAGATCAGCCCGGAGGAAACCCGCCGTCTTAAGCAGGCTGACGGTTGGTTCTTCACAACCGACAATTATTTTTTGTTACCAAAGGAACCAGGGGGCAAGCCACCAGACTGCATCTTGGGCTCAGTGCTCGCGTACTCCACTTCGACAGGCTTGCATCGAAGGCTGACTTCAGTTCCCAACATGGTGTCAAAACGATTGGGCAATTATCCGTGTGAGATCAAAGACAAACTGGTTATCGTGGGTAAAACTCCTGAAGTAGTCACTGTTCTTGGGTAAACACTTTCTAATAAATACTGACTCTTTGAAATTTATTGACTTGTAGTTTGGGTGAAAAGCATGCCTTGACTCGCGGCAAAAGGGAAGCACATCCCTACTGCATTATTGTCGGTCGTATTGTTAAAAAGAAAGGTAAAGGTCAACTTCCATTCAAGCAAATACTGCGAATGAGTTGGAAACTGGTTGACGTGGATCAGAGTAGGTTGGCCGGAAAATGCAGTCCGGATGAATGGGCCGAATGGAGCAAGTTGATGCACGCTTACGACGCAAGGAAGATAAGTCCCAAGGACACTCCACCGGAAATGTTGGAATTCATTCCCTTGGATGAACAGTTGTTTGACACTGAATCTGACGCTGAACCGGAAGAAGAAACTTTGCCTCCGCCTGACAAAGAGGCCAACTTGAAGCAGGTGGAGAGTGAGTCGGAGTTTCCTGTCAAGGCTGTCAAGAAGTTGAAGTGCCCGGAATATTTCTTCAAGACGAAGGGGGGAAAACGCGAAAGCAAGAAGCCACAGAAGTTTGAATTCTCGTCGCCGCCCGCGGTCAAGAAGCAAAAAACCCCAAAGGTATTTGTCTTACCTTGCGATGAGTCACTTGCAAATGATGTATTGATAGCCTCCTAAGAGTAAGAGTCCTAAGACTCCTACCCCGCCGAAGGCTGAGGTGCTGAAGCCAACAGTGCCTCCAGCTTCAAATGTTCAGGTTCAATCGTCTGATCCAACCGTTGTCAAAATGTTGCAAGAGTTGTTGAAAATGCAACAGCAAAAAAAACCTAGTAACGCTGCACCTGTGCCTCAGCCACTCGTTACGCCTACGCCTGAAACTCCAGAGCGGTCTGCAACTCCAGCGCAATATATTAATAACAGTGTAATTACACCTGAACTGATTGCTCAAGCTGTTGTAAAAGCACAGCAACAACAACAATCCCAGTTTGCTCCAGCAGTTGACTTTGGCATCAACACAGGCGGCTATGTTGTAAGCGTGCCTCAAGCCAACGCCTGCCAACAAACGTATTATGCAAATCAACAGCAAGTTCCACAGCCCAACCTTTATCAATATCATTTGCTTGTTAACGAGCAGGAACTAGCGCGACAACAACAAATTCAACGCAACAACTTCGTGCGAATGGCTATGTGGACGGGTTATTAAATATGATCCTGATTTAAATTTTCTCTAAGTTAGTTCCAGTATTGAATCTAAAGTAAAACATCAAAAACACTATTAATATTGTTAATACTAACTACCCGCAACTGAACCCGCTTGTAAACTTAGCTTTCTGATGTTCACATATGCAATTTGACTTAGGAAAAAATTACAGTGATATCATAAAAAATTAAGTTTTGAAGTCAAGTTCTGAATATGTTTTCGATGGTGCCGGTCGGAAATAACATTATATTCAGTTGAATTATCATCTACATCAAAGATCCCGCTCAAAAAACCTGCCAGGGGATGTCTTGATCACATTTTTCTGACTTGGGAAAATTTAAATGGTGAAAACACTGTAAATACATACAAAATTTGAATTTTTGAATTCAAATTTTAATATTTTCACTTTAAATCTTTTCTAAATTGTTGAATTAATTAATGTTAATGATTAGAACACATAAAACAATAAAAGCCATGTAGTATTAATAGAAAGCGACCGCTTGCAAAATCAGTAAATTTAATGAAAATAGTTCCCACTCCTAGCATATATTTCGCTGCCGGTGAACTTGAAATGAGTGTGTTAGAGTATGTACAAGCGTTGTTTTTTCATTCCTGCTCATATAAGTAAATAATATAGCTTTTGGAATCCTTTCTGCAAGTATTTCAGATATTCTGAAAATCATCGGGAAAAATTTCGTGAAATCCGTATATTAGGTTTCGTCGTAATGTTTGTTAGGAGAAGGTGCCCAACCCTCAGATCATAAATCAACCCCCCAACAGGGACCGCCGACAACGACTAACCAATTGCAAGCCCCCAGCCACTCGGCTAACACTCCAGCAAACTCTGACAGAGATCCACAATCTCCTCACTAAGGGTACTCCTAACCCAAATCTAACTTGGCGCCGGTGGGAACAGTTGACCCGGACACTGGATATTAAATCAGGGACCAGAGCAGTGGCTGGAATATGGACTCTCCGCCTGGCTCAATCATTACAAAAACTCGAACCCTCTGGACTGCCTCAAAGAAGCAGAAGCAACCATTGCCCGGGCCCGGGACCAACTTAACCGTACCCGTAAACGTCTCCAAACAGACAGCAAATTGCGGGCGATGTCGGATCAACCTACGCTAAACAGGGAATGGGACGAAGATTGCTGCCTCACATACCGAAAGGCGCAACAAGCCAAACCTCGCCTTCACCCCAGCCCCCAGGCCACCACCGCGCACTACACGGAACTATTCCAAGCCCGCATCACCACCGCAATGGAAGCTCACCAACAAATAGGGAGAAGTATGGGTCCACAGGCCGCTCTCCACATCCCAGCCACAACAGATCAACACAACGGACAAGATATATTCCTAGGGGCACTGACAGTACCAGAAGACCACTCACTAACTACCCAGCCGATCCCCCCGCCATCCAGTGACCCATACCCCCTAGTTATTAACGAATATACAGAACAAGATCTCAACACAGCATGGGGCGCAGAATTGAGAGATACCTGGGAACAACTCCTACTTCACACCTCTCGACCGGTATGGTTAGATGACTTGATGGAATATACATCCCAACAGATCACCGTGGACCGGACAACCTCCCAAACCCTCCACAACTTGACTCACCACCACCGGTATTGGGCACTCCACGGGACACCCCAGCAACCCCGACCACGCCCTCCGAATCAAATGTGGCCCCTATACACGGCCCCAGACCAGATGTGCATTGTCCACCTCCTACGGGAATTAGGGGGAGGAGAGATCGGGGCTCCCATTCTCCCCTGCGCACGCCTGTGGCAGCGCTCCCCGCACGACCCGAGAACAGTGTTCCAGGTCCTCTCCACGGGGACGGTGGCCCTATTGCTACACAAACTCCCACAAGACCTACGGGCGAAAAACCACCTCGAGTCACTTATCCCCAAAGCCCAAGCCAACCCCCCAACCCAGAACTCACCAGGCACTCTTAGGGATGTCATTGATCGGACCACCACTGCGATATTCCACATAGATGGATCCAGCTACCCCGAACTAGGACACGCCGGCGGGTTCGGGGCTATCCTGATATACCAGGACTCACTCATAGCACTGTACGGTTCCCACGCTAACCCCACTTCCAGCGCCCACCAAGAGGTAGGAGGAGCAGCGATGGTCCTACACTACATCCGGACGAATCACTGGCAACCACAGCGCACATTCGGGTTCTGACTACAAAGGCCTCGCGGACTGCTCCCTGGAATCCGAATACCAAAAACCCTTCCCGGAAAGACCACAACCACTCCTCTGGGACGCAATAGCAAGATATAAGATAGAGATGGGTCATTTACACCTTCACTGGGTGGCCTCCCACATTGAGCACAGCTTCCAATGGTTACACTGTCTGAACGAAGTCTGCGACCGTCTGGCCAAAGAGGCAGCGCTCCAACCCATTCACCGGATGGTCGACGACTGGCCCAAGCCCACCCTCAACCTCTGCAACTAGCCCGCCGACAGGCACCACCGCAACCGAGATACAGGCTCAACATCCCCAGTGGATACACGCCGATCTTGACCAGTATCCCCCCCGAACTAGCGCATTACCCTGATAGAGGGCGGGCCATCCAAGAGGCACGCCGGGAATTCTCCATGGAAGAACTAACGGCAGCCATCAACGGGAAAAAAGGCGCCTGGCCGGGCCCGACCAAGTCCCACCATCAGCGCTGAAACTGCTCTCCGAGGCCGGTAAAGCGTACATCCTGCAATACTACAACAAATGCTGGAAGGAAGGGGTTATACCATCAGAATGGAAGCCAACCCAACTAGTACAACTATGGAAAGAGAAGGGTACAGGTGAAGATCCCCGCGACTGGGCCCATCATGATTTCCAAGGCCATTATGAACCTATACGCGAAAATGATCGACTTGCGCTTAAGAACACTCATGTTGGACGTGGGTAGCGTAAGCAAAACAGCAAAAGCCAACTGCCCCAGAATCTCGGGGGTGGATGAAGCAAACTTGACCCTACGCCTCATCATCCATGATGTCCACCACGCGGCCGTAGAAACGGGACAAACACATACCCTGATCCTAACTGCAGTAGACGTAGAAAAAGCCTTCGACTCTGTGGAACTCCCGGTAATACATAACGCCCTATCGGCCATTGTTGCAACACCACCGGAGTTCCCTGAATTTTTCTCCTTTGTACACCACCTATACCGGGGAGCCACCATACATACCCAGGGATTAGATGCACCCCAAGCCCAAGGAGACCCCATACATCGGGGGCGAGGCACTGCCCAAGGAGGCCCAATAAGCCCTACCCTCTTCTCCATAACAAACGAATACCGAAAACGCCTCTGTACCTCAGAGCCACGGAACGAACAGGCCCCGGGATACCAATTCTACGGACAGGGACGCCAATTCAACTCATGGCCAGCAATGAGGGGCAGGACCCTCACCGACGCGGACGTCACCATCCCGTCCCAACACACTTTGCGGACGATGAATGGCACGCACATGTGGGGCCAAGACATAAAGATCGATATATACAACAAGCCCGCGAGGAATTCTACAGGTCGCAAAGACAACTCCACGCGGCAGGATTCACCACAGCCGCCTCCAAAAGTTTCACTCTGGCTATTATGGTCCACCCATCCGGAGAGACAGAAGACTTTGAAGTAGGATTAACAGGTCAAGACGGCACACCTATCCCTAGCCTCACCAAGTACACGAAATTTAGATCCCTAGGACTGTTTACATCCGGCCTGAACGACCACAAGCTACAAGTCAACGAAACTATGACTAACCTCCTCACTGCCACCCAAGTAGCGTTAGGCATGAATATCACCAACGCCAGGCGACGGGAAGCCTTACGGGATCTTGTCCCAGGTACAGCGGATTTCCCCCTCGGATGGACAACTATCACTGAGGAAGAAGCGGACACCATGGACACTTACTACCGGGAATGCTTTCGCAGCATTCTCGGCATGAATCGCACTGATGTCCCTAACGCCTTGTTCTATGGACCCTGAGGCAAATGCGGAGGATTTGGTCTCCCAGCATTCAAAGACAGGGCACACATCAGGATGGCCACCGTTTTCCTCTGGGGGCTGATCTCGCATGACCGGGCTACCCAGGTTGCGGTCCACTCGCATTTACGGCTCCTAAAAGATGCCTTCCTCCCACAACAGAATCTCCCAGACGGATGCAACCCTAGACGCCCACCCCCACCCAACCTATACCGGAATTGGACCGTCGCACCGAACGCGGCCCCATTAACCCACACCGACAAACCCCCCATGACGCCAAAACCCACCAAAATGAGATGGCCACTCAAGCCCAGGGGCTGCTCCAACGAATCCAGGACATGAACATCCCTCGGAACTACCTACAAACAGCAAGACTCCCTAAAGTCAGGTGATGGCATCCAGACGACCAAGACCCATGCGAATATCCCCCCCAGGCGTCGCCTACTATCAACAATCAATCAAAACACTGCAGCCGCCCCACCCCCCATGGAAAGATATCGACGAAAGCCGCCCTCGCTCCCCCCCCCCCAATCAGGAACCAGCTATTCTTAGATTGGCACTCGCACGAACCCCAGCGCCAATATCAGGGATACCTCGGGATCGAATGGATCTGCAGCTGCCGGGATCTAGGGATAGGAATACAACTACGCCAAGAGGACGAGGAGCCAACCACTGGCCACCCCCAAGGACGAATTTGCTCCCCCTATGTCATAACAGTCCAACACCGCTTCACCGGTCAAATCACACTGGCAGCGCAGGCAAGCGATTCTGAAAGCGAAAGCGGAAATACGAGACAGAAATCTGTGGTCCCTCAGACATCGTATCAGCACCAACCGGGGAAAAAAGCTAAACGCACCCAGGTTTGCCTTAAAATGGGAACCAGCAGCGGAAATGAGAGGCGAAACACAACAAATCTCCAGTCAGTACTTAAGCCCATCAACACAAAGAGCAGACTGGGAAATACGCCTCATTCTTTTCAACTAAACGCATGGGATACGCCAGCCATGAAAAGCGTTCGCACCAACAGACGGGAAGATGGAAAATGCCCCTACTGTGACAAGGTGGGCACCATCGAACACTTCATGACCTGCACGGACCCCCCGCACCCACAAGAACTCATGAACGCCCTCAACGCCAGACATTCGGCATCCCGGGAAGTCCTGAAACGACACCTAGGCCTAGACCCAGACACCCCCTTCGAACATCAGCCCCACCGCATGATTCCCATAGCGGAGGCAGGGAAACCAATCACTCTCCCGACGGCCCATGACATAGACATGGCTTGGACCAGCCTAGGGGAACAAGGGGCAATCTGTCGAAACAGACGGATACACCCAGCAGCTAACATCGCAGACTCGCTACGAGAGGAAAAGGAATCATGGAAACCAGACATCATCCTCACTCCTTCCGTATCATCACCACACATATATATAGTCGAAGCCACCTCACGAACAGATGAATGGCTAGTCAGATTAGATCAATCTATCTATGCAACATCATCCTGCAACACTATCAGAAAAATCTGGGACAAAAAAGGGATGCGAATAACCCCCACGACCCATCCTCCCCTCGAGGCGAGAACCCCCCCATCACCTGGCCACTAGAACCATGGCAATCCAAGACACCACATGGATATAATCCTAGAGCAATATACGAGCACCGATTCAAGGTATACAAAGAGAAGATACGCGAACTAAGGCTCAGCTCCCAGGGGTATTGCATTCCCCAACTTCTTATGATCGCTATGGGAATCAGAGGATACATCCCATCATCAGGATATAAACTCCTGAAAGACCTCTTCTCCAGCGCGCAAGCAAAGGCAATCTACCAAGAGCTCACGGATCTCTGCCATGACCACATCCTAAAAGTGTGGAAAATCCTGCATGCATGTCCAACAGGAGCATCCTAATAACTCACCCGAAACGCCAAATATTACATAAATAGATTGATCAAATGCAATCCCGGAAAAAGAAAGAAAGAAAGAAAGAAATAATAATATATAATAACAACAACAACACATACGTACAAACATGCAAGCAATAACCACTAGTATGGAACAGAGAAACAAAGGCCACAACGAGAAATTAATATAACATAGAAAAAAAAAAGAGAGAAGAAGAGAAGAAAAAGGAGGAGGAAAAAATTAATAATAATAATAATAATAATAGTGCTTCTCTGTCAATGGCTGATGCATTTCTGCACATGCGCCTCCATCGTCTCACCCGTGAGGGGAGTACGAAGAATTGACGATAAGCTCTAATGACACCCCCGCAAGGGCAGTTCCAACACTTCCAGACGGGCCGGTATGTTCAATGAAAATAGTCCAGACGGATCGTTACGTTCAATGAAAATACTGGTGGCACCGACGGGAATCGAACTGGCGACAGGGCCCAGATGGTAGAACTTGACCACTGGGCTATCACGGTGTCCATATAATAATAATAATAATAATAATAATAATAATAATAATAATAATAATAATAATAATAATAATAATAATAATAATAATAATAATAATAATAATATAATAATAATAATAATAATAATAATAATAATAATAATAATAATAATAATAATAATATAATAATAATGATAACTATAGTAATAATAATAATAATAATAATAATAATAACAATAAACAATAATAGAGAAATATAAAACACTATAAAAAATATTAAAAAAAGAGAAGAGAATATATATATATATACATACATACATACATACATACACACACACACACACACACACACACACACACAGACAGACACATACACACACACACACACACACACACACACAGGCTCTTACAAAAGCAACATAGGCTGAGCAGAGATCCCCCTATCAACACTATCCGATATTGTCATGCAGAGACAGCAACTACACTGCCAAAACAAGTCGAACTATTCGGGTCGAGATAGAAATAGCAGCTGACTACCTGGAAAGTCGAATGCTGTTCTCAGAAGCTCCCAGGGCTGGCTCTTATCTTGTCGGTTTGGTTTGTTATAGTACACTGGTCTGAAGTTGGGCTACTCTTTTTCGACTTGTGCCCTAACCAGGACCGTATTTCCCAGGACGAAACTGCGGTATCGTGTCGCATTGTCGGGCGAGGCGCTCACGCTTAACTGACCCTTCACTTTTTCCATGTACATGCCTAAGGTACAGGGAAGAACAGAGGAAGTTCTTATTAAAGGCTATATCGTCACACAGCAGTACTACAGCTTTAATAAGAAAGGCGCCAACAGAACGCGCCACGTAACCGTGACTTGTCAATGACTGGCTGGATCATAAGTAAAGGCTCTACCGACACCGTTACTCTGATACGGCCGCCCTTAACTATTAATTAAGATTATTAGTTCCAACCGCAAACAACCGTTACACTATTGAAAAATCACTTGAATTTTGAATGCTTTTTCATTCCAAATAACTAATATGATGGATGATCTTACATCATAAACAATGAATAGCTAATAAAATATTTGCCACCGTCGTCATATAGCTGAGCGGTAAGAGGAAGAGTAAAATAGAAAAGTTAATTGCAAAAAGGCGAAGCGTAATGCCATGGTAATACAGCCGAGGACAATTTCAAGTGTTGAAGTCAACCATCAGATTAGCATTCTTTGCCATCAAGGACAAGCGCTTCATGTGGCAATCTCTCTGCTCGCCCTTAAAATCTGCCCTGACGCATGTTTGAATTTAATTAAACTTGGCTGACTTGATAAATCACTAATAACTATCTACCTATCTACCTACCTACCTACCTACCTATCTATCTATCTATCTTTTTTTAACGCAAACACTGTTTTAATGAAATACTTGCCACCCGGTAGGATCTGAGTGGGAAGCAAAAGAGATAGAGCGGAAGTGGTATCAAAGAGATACAATAACCGAAAACAAAATAAATCTATCTATATATCTATCTATCTATCTATCTATCTATCTATCTATCTATCTATCTATCTATCTAGATAGATAGATAGATAGATAGATAGATAGATAGATATAATCTATTAGATAGATAGATGAGATGTCGCAAAAGGAATGTAGTCCTTGCAAAGGAGCGCAGTTTCACATCAAACAGTAATTTGTGTACTGTGCATGTGTCCGGGATGGGAATCACGGGTAGACTGTGTTCTGGAAAAAAGAAGAGGAGGACGTTGAAGAAAAAGGCAATCTAGGGAGTGCGGATTGGAGTTCTTCTTCAATGCCTTTCCATTCGCTTGGTGTTGATGGCAATACCGCGTTTTCTTCTTTCGGTTGGTTCTTTCGGGGCACTTCTTGTCCGATGGACGAAATGGGAGTATGTCTCGGCGTCAACACAGTGGGTGGAATCCAGGTTGATAATGCCGGGTTGCGACTTGTAGTCCGGATGGACGTGCGCTTTTGGATTCTTCTTTTCGAGGAGGCCCGAGAGATCTTCGTAAGGGTGAACATGCAGAGCACGCACTGGGAAATTCGGGTCTTGACGACAATGATACCCACATAACTCAGCATAATCAAGCCTTTTTGCTTCCTCATAAGCCTTGCCCCAACTCCCCCCTTTCCTAATTTCACCCCACACTGTTCTCCTTTCCAGTTCAGTCCTTGACAACGAATGGTCTTTGGTCCTGTGGTGTTGTTCTTTGGGGTAGAGTTAGTGAGTTGTGGCTTTTCTTTCTTTCTCTCGTCTGAGTTCTGAGGGGGTGTTGTTTTTGGTTTCTCTTGCTCTTTCCGTTTCTCTTTTCACGTGATTGCGAGGGCTGTGCTTGCAATTCTGAGGGTTGCACGCGTTGCGTGTCACGTGGGGTTGTGAGGGTAGGAGTCGTTGTTGTCGAGGTGTCGAGGTGTTGAGCACTAGTGAGAATGCGTTGTGGGGGGTTGTGGGGTCTGTTTCGGAGTGTGTCACGAGCCAAAGGAGCACTCAACATATCCACCCCCCCCCCCCCACGGGCTCTTGTGGGTTGTTCTAAGGGTTCGTTCACACTTTGCTCCCTTTGAGGTTCACTATCCTCCTCACCCTCTTGCTCTGCTTCACGAGCAATAATACGTTCCCCACTTTCAATGTTTCCCTCCATTGCTTCCTCGATAGTTTCCATCAAGACGACTCCATACTCTTCTTCTTCTGTACTGTCTTCTTCCCCCTCAGACTGGTTTCCTTCTCCTTCCTCAACCTCTTCTCCTACTTCAGTAAGACCCTTCGTCCCTTTCTTGCGAAACTTTCCATTCTTGTCTCGTGCTTTTCCTTTCGAGGAGTCAGAGTGAGTTGATTTAGGATCGGTTCGTTTGGGGTTTGGCGTTAGTTTGAGGCAAAAACGTTTGGTATGCCCAGTTTGATAGCAGTTGTAGCATGTTGCCGTCAGCCACCATTCCCGCCCCGAGCTATCACTCCCATGACCTTCGCCCTTTTCCCCCTTCCCGGAGTTTGTCCATCTCTTATCTTTGTCTCTCTTTCCTCCTCTCTCTTCTCCCTCTCCCTCTCCTAGCAGTAGGTTCGCTCCTTTGCCCTCTCCCTTTCTCTCTCTGTTCTGCCTTCTCTCTCTTCTGAGCTTCTTCTGATTAGCTGCCCACAGCACATATATCTCTCTCGCTGACTCTACCATATCGTCGTGCGATGGTCTCTGTGCTGCTGCTAATCTGGAAGCGCCATCACGACGACGAGACCCCCGCCATTGGCGGGACTAGACCAACCCAAACCAAGACCAAGGAGATGTCTCGGCCACTGCATGTAGGCGCCGACGAGCGCGAGCAGGCCAGGGCCTGGCTGAGCGCCTTGCAGTACCAGATCGGGCGCGGCGTACAAGCCGTGGCGCTGGACATGACGGCTTATGGTGGCCGTCCTGCTAATCTATAATGCTCGTTAATGTAGTTTTGTCCGTATGCCTCGTGTACCTCTAGCTTCTCTAACAGTCCGATCACTGCTTCTTCTGGCTCAAAATCTTTCCCTCTCAATGTCTCAAGCCATTGTTTCTGCAGTTGGTGTTGTGTCAAGTATTCGTCCATGTCTTCTGTCGGTCGGTCTTGGTCTCATTTCTTTGAACGCTTTCTCCTCTACATATCTTGCCGCACCGCTGAGATTACCGTATTTTTCCTTTACAATGCAGACTTTCTCAAACGGGCAATAGACCTTTTTGCTTCTGAGAAATTGTATCATCTTTGATTCCGAGAATGCTGTTGTGACGAGAAGTTGAAACATTCTGCAGCGTAGCAGATATTGCTGTTCTACTTTGTAGTTCTTCTTTCTCAGCAGAGACACATCTTTGTTTGTTCTTGTCATCGATCTCTTCTTTCTTCTTCTCGCTTTGTCTTCCCATGCTTTCTTCTCTTCCTTTGAGAGGTCTTTCCCGTTGGCAGGCTTCTCTGTCTTCTCTGCCTTCTGTTCTGACTGTCTGCTGCCTCTCTGTCTCGTTTGTTGTTGTGTTTCTTCTTCGTCGTCTGTTCCTTCTGGTGTGTCCACCTCATGTGGTTCTCTCGGTTTGTCCATCTCTCCAGCTTTTCTCATACGATCTCTATCGTATCCATATTTCGTCTTGGCTGCTTTATGGTCTTTAAAAGCATTATGGAACATGTCCCCGAGAGTTGTGTTAATACCATATGCATACTCCTCGATCTGATAATAACAGCTTTGCAAATCTTTTTTGCTTCCACTAAACACTGGTGTGTGAGACATCAACTGCCTCATGCTGCTTGCATTGTGCCGAAATCGCTTTCCCAGCGGCTCATAACCGTTGATTGGTAATTCCCCGGTCACTCACGGACGTAGTATCTTTTACACTCCGGTTTGCTGAGAGACTCCGTTAGAAGCCACGATGCCAATCGACACGTTTAATTCGCAAGTAGATAGCAGAACTGACAAACTCAGAGGTAAGAATGAAACTGAAATAAAGTCCGCACGACTGTGATTATTACACAATGGTTAGTGTCCGATCCTGAATGCCAATATAGACCGTTTCACCCGTTACACATATTGACTAGAACTATACGGTCATTCGACAATACGAATAAATTACTTACCAGTCACAAAGTAATTACTAATAGTAAACGTAGTTATCCTACCAACGGTTGTCGGCAGCATATCCTGCTGCACTTCCATCACTGCCGATAAAATTGCCAATTGTACGCGAACTCATTGACAAACGTGACCAATTATAGCTTTTACCTATAGGCACCTGGTTTTGAAGCTTGTTTCAATATCTGAAATTGATTTCGATGCTCCGTATTGCATGGTAAAGATGGACGTTGATAATCTGCAATGTTTAATTAAAGAATGTGTTGAAAACATTGTCCAATGCATCACATCGACACTTGAATCCTGGCTTTCTGTCTATAGTGTGTGTGTCGGGTGGTATACCTTCTTGGGCATTACTGGCGGGGCAGGAAAGGCAGGCGGGATCGCTAAGGGTATTCAGCGACGTTGTGTTGGCTGCCTGTGGCTGCTGCCAGGCGAGGTCACCATATATAAAATGGCTGCGAGTTCTCACCCGATTCCGAACACATTGATAGCGTACGATCAGACCAGCTACTTCATCGAAAAGTCGGATGTGTATCAGCAATGTCTGAAAGATTTAAGACTCTGAGACAGGTACGGCGGCCCTCTCGCCTTTCAGAACTAACAGCAGGTTCCTGGCATGCAAGAACTGATTAACGCTATGAAGTTCATGGTCCGGAAGAACCTGGGTGCCGCCAACCAGGAGACTATGCAATGCCGCAGCCAGGAGACATCAAGGGTATAGATCCGTGCATACAGCATGCAGGCACATACGGCAGAAAGGATATAGTACATTTCCAGTTCTATCTAGCAGAGGAGGGTAAGGACGGGGTGGGGGAGAAGGGGACGACGAAGAGGACCAGAGAAAGTGAAGATGCAGGAAAGCAACCACCAGCTAGCTCGAATGAGGGTCCTGCTGCCAAGCGATAACGTAGTACGCGTGACCAATAGAATGCTTGATTATTTGTTACTACACTGTGTGAGACTAACTTAATAATCTGCCGTATACTTGCTGTGTCCTACAGCCTGAGTAGATACTTTATTGAGAAAAGGGCGCCAAGGGACGGCACCATTATCTAGGCCGGACATACGTAATGGCTCTAACTACACACATTACATATGCCGGCCCATACTGACTATCCGGTTAATTATATTAATAGGTCTAACACTCCACCTGGATCAAAGTAAATTATTAAATTAACTGTAGGTCCCAATACATCTATTCTGTGAAAATTATAAAAACACAGACTTAAAACCTAATAATATTACTCACTCTTACCCTCACTCTCTCGGGCCATGAGCCGGGTTATGTCTATGGTGGCTACACGGCTTGCTAGTGCAAGTATGCATCAACTAGATTACATACAGGGCAGCTCCCCCTAGTCAAGCTAGGCCTGGTCGACGAGAAGAGAATTAGATCCTACGCACCCCCTATCTTATGTTGAGTAACATTATGTAACGCAACTACGGTATGATCATCATCAACTGACGCGGTTAGTACTAGGGGATCGCCTGCTCGTTAATCATGTGCCTGAGTATGCTTTTTGATCTCAGCGAGACTAATTCTGGTCTTCTCTCCGAAATCCCAATCAACCCAAGTGCGTCCTCGGAGTCTACTTATGACAGCACGAACCTTGTGAGTTTTCCAGCCTTCTCCTCAGCCCACTCATTTCCAAAAGTTGAGGCTAAAGTGACGACGTTTGTGCCTTTTAAGTACTCACTCACCTTCTGCTTTTTACTCATGGTTGAAATTTCCTTTTTTTTTTTTAACGCAGGAACGGCTTGAAATTCACGAAAACATAATGACTTAACGAGTGCCACCTCAAACCGTCCCACAAATTTGATTTTCAGTATGAAAAGAAGTTGATTTCCAAACTAGAGCTGTTTTTTTTTTAATTTATAATTCATATTTTACGTATTGATATCTCATCCCAGAACGACGTTACATGCTTGACGGTAAACCTAATTTCGATCCCATCCACTCTAGTGGATTCAGTCCACTCGAGTGGACTGAAATTACGTTAAGGGTTAATATTAATAGTGTTAATATCAATATGATAATTACTGCGTCATTGATACTAATTTATTACTTATAAATTAATATTTGATATTAGCAATGAAACGTTTATACAATTTTTTAGACAGCAGTGACTAATCAAGTTAATTTACTAGTAAATTATTAAAAAGTCAAAGTTCTAGAACTTATCAATTTGTTTATATAACTACGTGATCGGCGTATATTACTGAACTCGATAATTACTAAGATATAATATACTTAGAGTGGACACGACTTGCAAATTTGAAATCAGACTGAGAAAGCCGCTTGAGGCTTACCTCGGGTTAACCTGTGAATGGTAGCGGGATTCACAGGCTGACGGTCCCGGTTCGGTAACTTACGGGCAGCATTGATTAGCAAGGTCAGGATCGGTTGGATCTTGCAACCTATACGTCGATGTTATGTATTTATGTTATGTGTTTATTTTTTATAATATTATGTCATGTACTACATATGTATGTATGTACGTAATACTATGCGTGCATGAGATTGTATGTATGTATGATGTGTGTATATGTGTAAATATGTTTGTATGTATGTATGTACCCTGCGACTATTTGCAAGTTGTCGATCAAGAACCCGCTGCCTAAAAAAGACGAACATGCACCGGAACGAGTCAGGAGTCACAGAAAACAAAATATTATTATCATCAGGTGATCACAATTAGCAAACCTTTTCTTCTCCCTCCCCCCCTCTCTAAATATATAATTTGAGCAGAAACCTCGGGGCGCCGCCGGTGAGCTTGTTGCTCGCGACAAAAATGCCAAATCTCGAACACAAACAACTGGTTTGTTGCCGCCATATGGATTTTTGATGTAAAAGTTTTCCCATGTTGTGCCGCAATATGCAAGTCGTCCGTCAATAAATACCTACCAAACCAGCAGAAAGCCGGTCTGATCATGGATATTTCCGCAAGTCATGCTATGAAGTGATGCAATCCTACATGCGATAGCTAGATAGATAGATGAGACTGAACTGACTCTGGCAACGTCGTTGTCGAGCCCATCCACGAACCAAATTTGCACTGTGACTTTTGTGGTAGCACTGGCAGGTCTTGTCGCGACAACGTTATCCTGAAACGTTCCGGTCGCACTGACGTCTTGCCATACTAGCTGATAAGTATTAGCGCTGATGCCTCTGAGTGCGAGCTGGCCCTGTATGAATGTAATCACAAAACGCAAAATGCACACGTTAAACAATTTCTGTACTGGGCCATTCGATCAACCATATATTTCATTTCATGATGCAGCACCCGCAAGAATTACAAGTAAGAATGCGATATCAAGCAAAATATCAAGAGCGAAAGAATAAGCAACAAAGCATTGAGATATCACCTGTCTACCGCCTTGTCCATCGGTTGGAGTGACTCCAATCTACAACCACCAAGCACGAGCGATGAATATCAGAACGTAAATCATAGTCCAAAAACTACTTGATAACGACAGGATCTAACAAGCTGAAGGAAGTATACACGCTCAATTGATCCGATCGATGGTCCCTTGCTTGCCTCTCAATGGTGCTTGGCTTGAATGGTAACAAGCTCGATCCCAAATAGCCGATGCTTGGTGTGAACAATCTCACGTAAACTTACAGTTAGATTTGTCGCATCGTTGTTGTACACCCCCACGTCGAAGGTGAACTGGAAGGAATTGTAAATGCTACACACCAAATTAAAGCAGGTCATGCATGGCTGAACGCTGCAGTGATCACGACTGCCACTATGAACAGTGAAACAAAAAAAGCGCGAACCGGTACGTTCCATTCGTCGAAGTCCCCCAATAAGCTGGTGCGGGAGCACCGAACGTAGTGGCAATTTGACAGGTTTGCTCTCCAACGACACCTATATCAAGACGAGAAGTTTCTACTAGGTCTTAAATACAACAAACAACTACTTTCAGCGGTTTGTTCCTATAACTATTCTGTGCCAAATGATCCTTGATTCCAAAACCTCTGCCATGGCTCATAATTAGAAAGCCCTTGATGAGAACTTTCAAATGAATGACTAGTCTTAACACGGGCCATAAAATCGAAGCAGCATTTTTGCCGAAGGACTGTAATTTTTTTCCCTCAAGTATGGATCTTCAGACTATAAGTACAGTCAGGACGTGGATGACATGGACAGAAAAGTGTAACAGTCAGGATGTGTGAATGACATGGACAGAAAAGTGTAAGTGCTTTGAGACTCAGATGATTGAAATTTCATTTGAGATGTTCATAGTTCTTACAACTTGATTAGCAAGGACTTCAAACGCTTTATTCTCAGTCAATATTACGTCAAGACCCTGTTCCATTTCTCATGGAAAGCGCTTAGCAAGCGCTTTCAAACGAGCTAAATTAAATGAACAAGCCATGACAAAACAATAGGCTGAGAGCGAAGCGCTTAAAGTGATATTGCTAATTGTACTCAAGGGCAAGGAATATCTGTGAAGAGTGTCCAGAGTTGTCAACCGTTGACAGTAATGAACGGGCTGTGAAGGTGGTCGGTAAAACTGCCAGAACTTCTGTAGTTGGAAATGCGCAGCTTGTTGTTGACCAGCCCCACGTCATAACCTGTATCAAGCAAATCACAAGAAATTGTTAGCTCATCAATTGATCGTTCTTTCTTGATGAATTCACTTAGGCCTAAGGCATGATGAGTTGAAAATATGCGTTTCTGGTTAGCTACACAATATCATCAAGGCTAATCAATGACAGTTCAAAAATGGCGGCATACATAAATTGCTTTGATATTCACGTACCGGGAGCTATGTTGGGATTCACATTGCAAGTTGCGGAGATTCCGCTGCAAGTGTCAGACTGCGGGATGCCTGGGCAGACTTCACATTTGAGGCAGCGCCAGCCATTGGTCAGGGAAAATGGCATATTACTTTGGCAAGCCTCCCTAAAGCAGTTTGCAGCGCAACCACGTACAGGGTGATGTTATCCTGTCTCCTTTCAAAAATTGGTGTGTGAGAAAGAGAGGAGAAAGAAGAAAAGAGAGAGAGAGAAGTTACGAAATCGGGACGGAAATGGAATGTATTGCGATGGAAAGCGGGGTGGAAACAAATTTCCGACCTGTGGTTGAAATTGGTGCCGTTCCAGAAGGTACCATCCACTCCAGTGAAATTAGTTGTATACGACGCGGAACCGACAGTCAGGGCGTCGTTCGAGTTAAAGAGAACTTAAAAAAAAAAAAAAAAAAATCTGTACAATGTACTTATTATTATTGGGGGTGAGGGAGCTCCGGCCGGGGGGGGGGGGGGGGGTTAGTAATAAGCCACTTTGAATACAAATATATACATCGAGTGTACATAATACGTAATAGTATGTAAACATTCAATGTTAGATAAACATAAAAGCAAGATTTTATCTGAAGGCGAGTATGCACGGTTTGTCTGTCTGTATATGTATGTACATAGAACTATGTATTATCTTTATGTGAGTATGCATGCATGTTTGTTTGTTTCTTTGCATGTTTGTGACCGCAAGGGAGGCCGCAGCATTCTGCGCTGGTGCAGCTTGTTGCAGCACACGTGACATTCGTCAGCACAATCAGGCCCAGCGCGTTGCAAATCGACGCGTTGAAATCTGCGCAGCGACCTACGATAAGAAAAAAACAATAATAATGGTAATATAATGACAATGATAATGACGATAATAAAGTTGGTAGTGGTAGTACTAGTAGCAGTAGTAGTAGTAGTGATAGTATTAGTAGAAGTAGCTATAGCCAAAGAAGGACAAATGGAAATGAGAGCGATGTCATTGATGGTTGCAGTAAATAGCTATTGATCTCACCGCTCTCAAAGCAGCAAGCCGCAGTGTTGTTCTCGTTTACAGGACATAGGTCCACCACCCCAACCTTGTTGTTGCACTGTATGTTGCTTTGGCACGTGTCAGTGCAGTCGGTCTTGAAAGTATAGTTCGCCGGGCAGGGGTACGGAATGTTGCTCCCGTTGGCAAATATATCGAAACAATATACCAAGGCAGGGATGTTAGCAGCTTCCACGTCGCCGCAACAGCATTCTGCACTGGTGCAGTTTGCTGCGGCACAGGTGACATCATCCAGTAAAACCAGGCCCTTCGCGTTGCAAACCGACGCGTCGAAATCTGCGCAGCGACCTAGGGTAAGATAATAATAATAATAATAATAGTAACAATAATAGTGCTTCTCTGTCAATGGCTGATGCAAATCTGCACATGCGCCTCCATCGTCTCACCCGTGAGGGGAGTACGAAGAATTGACGATAGGCTTTAATGACACCCCCGCAAGGGCAGTTCCAACACTTCCAGACGGACCGGTATGTTCAATGAAAATACTGGTGGCACCGACGGGAACCGAACTGGCGACAGGGCCCAGATGGTAGAACTTGACCACTGGGCTATCACGGTGTCCAAATAGTAACAAGAATAATAATTATAATAATGATGATAAATTCATGTTGATAGTGATGACAGTGATAGTAACAATGACAATATTATAAAGTCGGTAGTAGTAGTAGTAGTAGCAGCAGTAGTAGTAGTAGAAGAAGTAGCGGTAGTAGTAGAAGGGCAAATAGAAATAAGAAAGCGGTTGACGTTGATAGTTGCAGTAAATAGCTATTGATCTCACCGCTCTTAAAGCAGCAAGCCGCAGTGTTGTTCTCGTTTACAGGACATAGGTCCACCACCCCAACCTTGTTGTTGCACTGTATGTTGCTTTGGCACGTGTCAGTGCAGTCGGTCTTGAAAGTATAGTTCGCCGGGCAGGGGTACGGAATGTTGCTCCCGTTGGCAAATATATCGAAACAATATACCAAGGCAGGGATGTTAGCAGCTTCCACGTCGCCGCAACAGCATTCTGCACTGGTGCAGTTTGCTGCGGCACAGGTGACATCATCCAGTAAAACCAGGCCCTTCGCGTTGCAAACCGACGCGTCGAAATCTGCGCAGCGACCTAGGGTAAGATAATAATAATAATAGTAACAATAATAATTATAATAATGATGATAAATTCATGTTGATAGTGATGACAGTGATAGTAACAATGACAATAATATAAAGTCGGTAGTAGTAGTAGCAGCAGCAGTAGAGGGGAAAATAGAAATGAGAGCGAAGCGGTTGACGTTGATAGTTGCAGTAAATAGCTATTGATCTCACCGCTCTTAAAGCAGCAAGCCGCAGTGTTGTTCTCGTTTACAGGACATAGGTCCACCACCCCATCCTTGCCGTCGCGTTGTATGTTGCTTTGGCATATGTCAGTGCAGTCGGTCTTGAAAGTATAGTTCGCCGGGCAGGGGTACGGAATGTTGCTCCCGTTGGCAAATATATCGAAACAATATACCAAGGCAGGGATGTTATCGTCACATTCAGCCTGTGGAAGAATAAAAGTGTCTATGAACGATGAATGATTGACTGAAGAAGCGTCCATGATCGCGAGCACCTCAATCATGATTTGAATGCAACAAGCAATGATATGACCTTGCTGCTCTTTCCCTTGCTATTCTTAGAACCTCCCATGCCAGAACCCCCCATGCCTCCCATGCCAGAACCTCCCATGCTTTCCATGCCAGAACCTCCCATGCCGTGTGAATTCTTAGGTTCTCCCTGGCTTTTTTTTACTACGGACATGAACTTTGAATCACCAGGTTCAGGAGCTGATTTAGTAATCCTGAAGAAAAAATATGCAGACTAGAATAAACAATTCTAAATATTTCAAGGGAGAAAGACAGAAAGAGAAAGAGTGACTGTGTGTGTGTGTGTGGTGACTGATCTACCCCGACTCCTTCAGAAAGGCTGCAGCGGTTGTTCCGATCAGAAAAACACTGTAGACAACCACAGCCAAGGTCAAGCAAAGAAACCTGCACAAATAAATCATGTAATCCAAGGTTTGTTGCAGGCATGCCTGAAGGCAAGTATGCATGTATGTAATGTGTGTCGATGTATGTATGTATGTGTACATGTATGCATAATATGTAAGTACGTATGTGTGTGTATAATACTACTTGTAAGCAGCGTACCGAGTTATGTTGCAACCAAACTCTGGTTTCTCACGGCGATTAGCTTCCAAGATAGGAATTTCATCATCGTAGCGCACGTAAGCACTGCGTTTAATGGGAGACCCCATCTTCTATATATATAAATACATACATTTATACATACACGTGCCGAGACTGGTTGGGATGGAGAGAGAGGGAGGATGGATGGAGGGAGAGGGAGGGAGAGAGGGACAAGGCCAGGTAAGCCTTTCTTCTCCCTCTCGAAGCACGTTTCCATATGCATAACAACAAACGATCACATAAATTTCAGAATGCGCAAGTTAGAACCAACAAACAAACCAATAAACAAACAAACAAACGAACAAACCAACAAACATATATATATGTTTCTTCTCTTCTTGGCAGCAGGTAACGCATATATTTTGCTTGAGGGCTAAATTTCAAAGCGAGCAGGGTTGTTCTTGGAAAAATTTTAACTGGGGCCACGAACCACCACAAAGCAAATAACAATCACCAAAGCAAACAGCAATCACGACAGGTAAGCAGATAGCAATCACGACAGCGACAGCAATTCACGACTGTTGGACACGCAAGAGGGGTTCTTGGGGTCCTTTTGAATTTTATGTGTACGGTAACGTCTTGGTTGAGGTGGGTTTGGCTGGGCCGGCGCTTGATCAGGCCGTTTCCTCTCTACAGGCTATACCTGTGTCAGGCCTAAAAAATAATGTTTTTCGCGACAGCAGTTGTGCTCAGTAGACTTCCGACGCACTTTTCGTGCGTGACCTTTTTCTGCCTCCAGTTGTGCTCAATAGATCCAGTCACCCATTGTGCTCAGCGTTTCGGCACATAATTTGAGATGCTTTCCGTAAACCCACACAGAACAAAAACAAGTACCAAAACAACAGGGCAGTTACTCGAAAATTCGTTATTATTATGTGTCTCGGTCTCGCAGACGCAAAAAAAAAAGTTGTGCTGGCTGATTTTCTGTGTCATGGAGGATTTTTATGAAGAAGAAGAAGAAGAAGAAGAAGAAGAAGAAGAAGAAGAAGAAGAAGAAGAAGAAGAAGAAGAAGAAGAAGAAGAAGAAGAAGAAGAAGAAGAAGAAGAAGAAGAAGAAGAAGAAGAAGAAGAAGAAGAAGAAGAAGAAGAAGAAGAAGAAGAAGAAGAAGAAGAAGAAAGAAGAAGAAGAAGAAGAAGAAGAAGAAGAAGAAGAAGAAGAAGAAGAAGAAGAAGAAGAAGAAGAAGAAGAAGAAGAAGAAGAAGAAGAAGAAGAAGAAGAAGAAGAAGAAGAAGAAGAAGAAGAAGAAGAAGAAGAAGAAGAAGAAGAAGAAGAAGAAGAAGAAGAAGAAGAAGAAGAAACAGGTCAAACTACTAGGCACAACTGTCCAAAGCAACCTATCTTTCAGGAAAAATGTACAAACAATTGCTGTCAGTCTACAACCATTTGTAGAAATGTTTCGACATGTTAACCAGCTACTACCCACTGATATCCTTGTCCAACTATACTACAGCCACGTCTACTCCCTCCTAACATATAATATATGTATATGGGGATCCGACACCCCAAACACCATCATCTACCCTCTCATCACCATGCAAAAAAAGATAATAAGTCTCATAAGCCTAGCATCACCGAGAGCACCCACCGCACCCTTATTTGCTAAACTCAGACTTCTAACTATACCTAATATATATAAATATCGTGTATGCATGGAGACACATTCACACATTTATCATACTTTCACAACATTCCTCCCCCACTTCCACTATAACAACTTCAAACCAATCACTGCTGTACATAGTCACAACACAAGACGCTCAAAAAAACAACTGCTATATCGTGACTCAAATAGTGCTTATTATAGCAGCATTGCAGAAACTGTGTTTAGCAAGCTACAGGAAGCGCTCCAAAGGAGCAAGGAAAAAAGCTGAGTTCAAGGCCGCACTCCTGGACTATCTACTCTGTTCGCAGAGTGAATCTTAGCTTGCTCTTTCCCTCTCTCTCTATCTCCCTCTCTCTCTCTTCTCTCTCTCTCTTCTCTCTCTCCCCCCCTTTTTTTTGTCTCGAAACCAAACTAATGAAATATTAACTGAAGGGCACAGTTAACATTACGTTTTAGTTTGGAACATCACTTCCAACACCTTTTACTTCTCCTTTCTTTTCTCAACCAAATTAATGAAATATTAACTGAAGGACACACTTAACGTTTCATCCTAGTTTGGATCTTTCCCTCTTTCTTTATCAAACCAAATTATTGAAATATTAACTGAAGGGCACAGTTAACATTTCATTCTAATTTGGATCTCCCTCCTTGACTCCCTGACCATATACACATATCGTAACCATATGTATGATATATTATCATCATTATTGTTACTATTATTATTCTTATTATTATTATTATTATTATTATTATTATTATTATTATTATGGACACCGTGATAGCCCAGTGGTCAAGTTCTACCATCTGGGCCCTGTCGCCAGTTCGATTCCCGTCGGTGCCACCAGTATTTTCATTGAACATACCGGTCTATTTCTGGACCAGTATTTTCATTGAACATACCGGCCCGTCTGGAAGTGTTGGAACTGCCCTTGCGGGGGTGTCATTAGAGCTTATCGTCAATTCTTCGTACTCCCCTCACGGGTGAGACGATGGAGGCGCATGTGCAGAAATGTATCAGCCATTGACAGAGAAGCACTATTATTATTATTATTATTATTATTATTATTATTATTATTATTATTATTATTATTATTATTATTATTATTATTATTATTATTATTATTATTATTATTATTATTATTATTATTATTATTATTATTATTATTATTATTATTATTATTATTATTATTATTATTATTATTATTATTATTATTATTTGATAGCCCAGTGGTCAAGTTCTACCATCTGGGCCCTGTCGCCAGTTCGATTCCCGTCGGTGCCACCAGTATTTTCATTGAACATACCGCTCCGTCTGGACCAGTATTTTCATTGAACATACCGGTCCGTCTGGAAGTGTTGGAACTGCCCTTGCGGGGGTGTCATTAGAGCTTATCGTCAATTCTTCGTACTCCCCTCACGGGTGAGACGATGGAGGCGCATGTGCAGAAATGCATCAGCCATTGACAGAGAAGCACTATTATTATTATTATTATTATTATTATTATTATATTATTGATACACATGGCCTTTTGGCTCAGCAATTGGCAGGAGATACACTATTATTATTATTATTATTATTATTATTATTATTATTATTATTATTATTATTATTATTATTATTATTTTAATATACTGCAACGCTACTTTAATAATTTTAATATTAATATTATAAGGGTCACCATCTTAGTTAAATCAATGGCCTTCGGGCTAACGATTTGTATGGATGACCAGAGGTCACTTGAGTAACTTCATTAAACTAAAGGTAAAGGTAAAGAAGAAGAAGAAGAAGAAGGAGAAGAAGAAGAAGAAGAAGAAGAAGAAGAAGAAGAAGAAGAAGAAGAAGAAAGAAGAAAGAAAGAAAGAAGAAGAAATCTCTCTCTCTCTCTTTCTATCTCTCTCTCTCTTTCTCTCTCTCTCTCTTTCTCTCTCTCTTTCTCTCTCTCTCTCTCAACCTCCCCCATATGTCCTGGAAATTTCTTATAACAATCATGACCAATGGTTGGTGGGATAACAATAGCTAGCATAGCTAATTGTTAGCGCTGTAGATAACAGGACTTTATTACCCCAATGAAAGAAACCCTAAAAGGTATGCTGACGTTTAATGTTTCTTAGTGGTCGTTGGGATCTCTATCGTTTCCTCTATCCCTGCTCTTTTATCCATATCTTAACCACCTCTCTTTCTCTCTCTCTCTCTCTCTCTCTCTCTCTCTCTCTCTCTCTTTCTCCATATTACGATTATTTTTACTATTATTATTATTTTTATTATTACTTTTATTATTATTACTATCATCATCATGATTATTATTATTATTATTATTATTATTCTGGAGGGGTGCACAAGATAGCACTCCATGGGAAGAGGAGGTGGTTGGGCCTCTCCCCACGAAGGTGACCGCTTGGGGAGGGCGGTCACCGGGATATGCGCAACTCTCAACTGGGCATTTACTCGGTAGGGGTTCGGCCAGGCAGGTTGTGGGGTTGTCTGTTGGATTGTTGGTTGGCTCGTTTTTCTTGGCTGTTGGTTTGGGTCTGGTTTCCTGGTTAGCCCATTTTCGCCGAATTTCCTGCCGAGTAAATGCCTGGGGGCTTCCAGTTCCGGTTTGGTGATCTTGTTGAGGTGAGCATTCGGAGGAAACAGTACCGAGATGGGTTGAAGATAGGATTCACATTTAGCCGAGATGGGGCTGAGTTGACCTGTTCCAACTCTGCTCCATTTCGGCTTCATGTTAATCCTATCTTCATCCTATCTGGGTTTTGTCTCCTCCCTATCTTCGCTTCTTCGGGGTTGCCTAACTGGAACACATGATGAGCGCACGTTGGAGAGGGGCTTCAGTCGGTCCCAATGCCTTGCCAGTGCCTTGCTGCGTTGCCGTGCCTTGCCCCATGCATTCACACCCTCCACCGTTGCATTTCTAACTGAGCAGCTTCGGCTGGGATTACTATACTTGTCTGTAAGACCCTATAGGTACCGCTAGGTTCGCGCCTTCTATACCCACGTGGGGGAAGGAGTTTCAGCGGCACGCCGTCCGATCTGGCTCCACTCGGGGACACCCGTACCTCATGATGTGTATTGTTAGGAGCAGCTGAAAGTCCATAAGGCATGAGAGTAGAGGCGTCGGCGATGCGATGGAGAGTGTGTGTAGTGCGTGAGGCAGGTTCTGGCGACGCTGGGGGTGCTGGCGGGCGCCGAAGGGCACGAAGCGACGCGGCAGCGTCCAGTGACACCGGCGGAAATGCGTGTAGTGTGTGTTGCAGATACCGCCGATGCTATTTGCATGGACGGGCGCTTTCCTCGGCGTAAAGAGGCGCGGCGGTGATGGCCAGCGACATTGGCCGTCTACTACTCTCAATGGATTACAAATACGCGAAGCACGGAGCTACCACTGTGGCCCTTATGGGACAAGGTAGAATCGCCGAAGACCTGGACAATCCCCGTGGGAATGCCTCTTCGACGGGCTCTGGCCCGATGTCCCAGGATGGGAGGATGAGGGCTCGCGTATATGACGGAATTCCTGAACCACGTGGAGAGGCTATCTTAGCTGCGCCTCATCCTTCCTCCCCAAACCTGGCACACGGGTCGGCGCTTCAACATAAATCGAGCGGCGCTATATGGCAGATGGCACCGCCGCCTCGACGGTACCGGCGGGTAGATCGGTACGACAAGGACGGGCGTAATCTGATTGTCTGGGGGCTCTCAGAACGCGCCAATCTACAGGAGATCGCCTCCAAAATGAGCGGTCTTGGTCTGGTGGTCCCGTTAATGGAGTGGCAATGCCAGCGAATGTCTCGTCACCTGGAGCTGGTCTACGAGGACGATGACAGCAGGCAGATGGCGTTGCAGCAACTCAAACATCTCAAATTCTTCGGCAGAGGGGTCAATGTGGCCCTTGGGCGCAGGTTCAGGGACAGGGAACGTGTCAGAAGGCTTATTCGCATCCATCTGCGTGGGGAAGCGGCGGTCCGGAAGGAGGAAGCTGCGACGGGATATCGCGTCTTGTCTCTGCATGAAGAATGTGTCGATGATGTGCAGGTGGTGTCTTCGCAATTGGCTGCCGATGCACCTAAGTGTGTTTCTGAGTGTGCTGATGTGCATGTGGTGCCCCTGCATTAAGACCCTCCGACCCCGACCCCGCCACCGGGCTCTTGCTGCAAAGACCCTCCGACCCCGCCAGCACGCTTGTGCAGCGTATTGGCAAGCACAGTGCGCGCCCCCTGTGTTGCCAGACTGACTGACATGCGGCAGGTGCTAAGTGTGCCGGCCTCCGCGGCTAGTTTTGCGTCCTGATGCGCTAGCTTTGCGTGGTACGACGGGCGGCTCGTGCCCCGCTACCAAGAACTCCTGAGAGCTTGTCAAGAGGCGGGCGTGCGCTGCCGGACGATTGGTGGCGTCTTGTACCTGTGCCACGCGGACGCCCCGCGCGCCTGTGCGCAATTGTGGCGAGTCCGCCACCCTGCGATCTACAGCGCATGTGCGTAACTAAAGCAACCCCCTTCTTCTTTCGCCCTCCCTCCTCCGCGGGACTGGCGACGATTTTAAAGCTGTTGCTGCTCTGGTTCGGCCGAGGTTGGTTCCCGGACGGGTGTTGCTGGGAGGGGCCCGCTACCCGCTGCTGCTCCGCTGCGCTCTTCTTCCTGGTTCGTTCCCACCAGCGGCGGGGCGCACAAGGCGGCTAAGCTGGCTAGTGCTTGTCCACGCACGGGCTTCGTTCGTGGCTTCCGTGAATTCTTCTTCTTTCTGGGTTCTAGCTTACCTAGTAATTCCGTTAGTGCTGTTCTTGCTGGCCCGGGCAAGCTTCCACGCCTTGCATCTGGCTATTTATAAATTCTTTCATGGCGGGATTTGCTTTCAGCGCTTGGCCGAAAGAATCTTGTTTGAGATCAGCGAAACCAGTGGTATACTTAGCCTTCCATCTGTAATCGACGAGCACCAGATCATCTTGCTGGAAATGTTTCCCCGGCATCGTCTGCAGATAAAATCTGTTTTGGTCGTCAACCACGATCTGTGCATTTGCGTTATTCTCGTTGGTAGCGCCTAGCGCACAGTGCGCGAGCAGAGCCGTTGGAATGGGCTTGCTGGACTCGATGATGCCCGCGTAGCGCGCGCCCTCGATGTTGGGCTGGCGGTAATGGGGAACGAAATACTCTTGTCGTGCATCCCATCCTTCCATCTTGGTGTCTTGCTCGCGATCCCATAGTTCGGCGAGGCGTTTGCCAACGCCGGACATGCTGGCACAGCCGTGGTCCCCGTTGTTCTTTTTAGGAGCCCTTTCGTGCTTGCCGTTCCCCTTTCTCCTGCGAGGCCGAGTTGTTTGCCCGTCTTCGCTGCATTTGTCGCTATCCTCGTCCGAGGAGCTTACGTCTCCGGATTTTCTGGCTTTGTTCAGAATTGCCGGGAACTCTGCTATAATGAAATTTGTTGAAGATATAATCTCCTTTCTCGCGACCAGCGCAAAGTTGAAGGGGCGCCAGAACACTACATAAAAAAACTGGTCGAAAGACACCACGGTTCCTGGCCTGGCTTCCTCCTCATACCAGCGCTTCTGCCCCTCGATCCAGACCTTGTATTGTTGTTGTCTTTTGCCTGGATCATAATTATCACAAATAGTAACTAGCGGGTGTATTTTCTTGTTAAAAGCCTCGCGTATGCGCCTGTAAGCCTTGGTTGAAGTAATCCGCCTACCCCCCGAGTAGTTCTCAAATTGCTGGTTTTTTTCTCTGCACCGTCGGAATAGGTTATTTGCCAACAGATTGCTTGGCCGTAAATACGGCAGAATTCAGATTTTTGGTCAATGACCCGGCGTTGCTTCCAGATGTCTAGAGCCAGGTCAAAGTTGCAGCCGCTCGCTATGCCGAGGCCAGCCAGCTTTGTGGTTGCTTTGTTAGTGCAGCTGAACGCAAACATTTCGAACTCTTCTACCATGCGTTGGAAATACTGATCCGGCATGCACACAAGGCACAAAAATGACTTGTCAAACATTTGCTCTCGTTCCTGGTCAGTTCTTCTGGTTTCAAAGAACCTGAGGTCACAGCACGAGACTTGCGCTAATTCCGCTGGTGAGAATTCATCCAGCCCGTTCTCCTCGAAATGCACAAGAACGATCTTGCTGGTTCCACAAATCTCAGCCAGGGTTCGGATGTCAAGGTAGAGAGACGGGGCAAGCTTGGGCAGGAAATTCGTAGATTTGTGGACATGCGGTTTCCTTGGCACTCGCGAGGACGCCGGCAAGGAAGAGAACGGTGCGGAGGATGCCCGTGAGGATGAGAACGGCCCGCGCGGCAGTGCTTGTCTTTGCTGCTTCTCTTCTCTGGCGTGGTCACAGCCGTAGTCCCAGAACAGTTGAGCACCCGGAACGAATCTGTCTCCTTTTCCGCTCGCACATAAAAGAGTGGCGGGACGATGCCGCGGGCCTCTCTAAATAATATCTACCGATTTCTTTCCTAAGCAGGGTGCCAGAAGCCGGCCGGCCGTGCAGAGCACGATTGCGTTTCTCGGCGTTAACCAGCTGGGCCGATCCTTTGTAGCGCATAGCCGGGGACAGATGGAAGACTATAGACTTGCCGGCCCTAGCATCAAATCTTTCCCAAGAACCATCATGTACTGCCAAGACCCCTCCGAGTATTTCTGCTTGTAGTGCCTTGTATCGTTTAAGTACTAGTTCGCGTCCGTCGATTCTGTTGACCATGTCCCAGCTGATCCAGTGTGATGTAGGCGTTTCAGCAGCAACCCCGTTATACATGGGTGGTTCGCGGGACGCGTGAACAGGGATACCGAGGCCTCTAAGATGGCGTGAAACGTCGCAGTCAAAGAACATCCCGCGATGGCGCTCGTTCTGCGAGAGAGGGAGCGTAGTAAACGCGCCGAAGTTTTCATGCTTGTCATCGACTGCTACGGTAAAGACAGTGTGTCCTAAGGTACCCCTCGCATCGCCTTTGAGGTTAGGGTCCCCTTTGGTTGGCCAGCCTCTAGGCTGCGCTAGGCAAGCGCCACACGCCGGCACCGGCTGCCAGAGCTGTATCCGGTCAGGGGCGTGCGTCAACATTCCTATCTGCAATTCATCGCCTGCGCAGATCCCGCAGTTAAAGATATATATTTTTTCGCCTGCTGTCAACCGACGAGCCCCGTGCACCCAAGGCGTTGGGATCTCCATGACAAAAAGAAGTACGTCGACCGTGTGGTCTGCTTTTTTTGGGGATTTTCGTGGCAGTGTTCAGAAGGAGGGAAACGTCGGAGGAGAAAAAAACGCTGTCGTAAGAAAAGTGCAAGCCCGCGGACGGCAGGCAAAAATAAGCCCTTTGCTTTCTATACGTTGCTGCTCGATTCCAAAGAAGGGCTAGTGACAAAATAAGCGAAGCAGAAATCATTTCGTTGTTCCTCTCCCCGCCCAAGCTTTTTTGCCCTTTTTTTATTTCTTGCTAGAACAACCTTTGGTACAGGCGACAAGAGTGGGGGGGGGGGGGGGGAGGGTGCGGGAAGGGCAATTTGGATTGTGGCTGCCACAGATATTAGAGGGCCAACAAGACAAGAACAAAATTATACAAAAAAAGAAGAAAAGAGAGAAATAACAATTAAAAAAAATCGACCGACTGGATCGTACGACAAGAAAAACATTTGGGTTAGGGAAATTTCTCAGGCGTCTAGTTGCCTCGAGAGCGCGATCATTTTCTAGTCCTGAAAAATAGCGCAGCGAGCGCCAGCACACAGACAAATCAAAACCAAGGTACGAATTTAGATGAGGATAGCAGCGGGAACACAGGAGTGGATCAAGCCGCTACTGTACCACCAGCCAAAAGTATGTCTAAAAGCAAGTCGCCTGTAAACTCCGCGACCCCTACTGTCTCCGCAACTGCCTCGGCGAGCCTCTCCGCTGCGCCTACCGTCTCCGCAACTACCTCGGCGAGCCTCTCCGCTACGCCTACCGTCTCCACAACTACCTCGGCGAGCCGTTCCGCGACACCTACCGTCTCCACAACTACCTCGGCGAGCCTCTCCGCTACGCCTACCGTCTCCGCAACCGCCTCGGCGAGCCGTTCCGCGACACCTACTGTCTCCGCAACTACCTCGGCGAGCCTCTCCGCGACTCCGCTACGCCTACCGTCTCCACAACTACCTCGGCGAGCCTCTCCGCTACGCCTACCGTCTCCGCAACCGCCTCGGCGAGCCGTTCCGCGACACCTACGGTCTCCACAACTGCCTCGGCGAGCCTCTCCGCTACCCCTACGGTCTCCACAACTACCTCGGCGAGCCTCTCCGCTACGCCTACCGTCTCCACAACCGCCTCGGCGAGCCTCTCCGCGACCCCTACGGTCTCCGTAGTCTCAGCCTCGAGCTCAACCACCGGTTCCGTGACGCCTACCGTCTCCGCAACCGCCTCGGGACAAGGACAGGGACAAGGACAGGGACAAGGGCAGGGGCAAGGACAGGGACAAGGGCAGGGACAAGGACAGGGACAAGGGCAGGGACAAGGGCAGGGACAAGGGCAGGGACAAGGGCAGGGACAAGGGCAGGGACAAGGGCAGGGACAAGGACAGGGACAAGGAGAGGGACAAGGGCAGGGACAAGGGCAGGGACAAGGGCAGGGACAAGGGCAGGGACAAGGGCAGGGACAAGGACAGGGTCAAGGACAGGGACAAGGAGAGGGGCAAGAACAAGCAACCCCTACCGTCTCCGTAGTCGCAGCCTCAAGCTCGACGAGCCCTTCCGCGACCCCTACCGTTTCCGTAATCTCAGCCTCGGCCTCAGCGAGCCCTTCCGCGACCCCTACGGTCTCCGTAACCGCCTCGGCGAGCCTCTCCGCAACCCCTACCGTCTCCGTAGTCTCAGCCTCGAGCTCGATGAGCCTTTCCAAGACAGTCAGCCCCTCCGTAACTGTCTCGAGCTCGGCGATCCCTTCCCCGACGCCTACCGTCTCCGCAACTACCTCTATCTCAAACACTCTTTCCGCAACCCCTACTGCCTCCGCCACTACCTCTATCTCAAACACTCTTTCCACAACCCCTACCGTCTCCGCAACTACCTCGGCGAGCCGTTCCGCGACGCCTACCGCCTCCGCCACTACCTCTGGCTCAGACACTCGTTCTCCGACCGCCAGCCCCTCTCTCTCCGTAGCCTCCTCGATGATGCCCGTCGGCCCAGTGATCAGGCGCGACCTATCCGGGCTCGGGCTGGCTCTGTCCCCGGGCGGCCAGCCCGAGCCCGTCCTGCGCATAGTGGTCGCCGCCAACGATCTCCTGCAGCGGGAGCCCACGGACCTGATTTACGAGGAACTGCAACTCCTGTATCTAGAAGACCACTGTCGCACGGGCGGGATCTTACCAGCGGGCCCCTTCCCCTCGGCCCTGTCCTCAAATGGCTCCCTGTCGGCCTCGCTGCTCGGGCTCGACTTCTTGTACGCGTCGCTCTGCCAACTCACGCGCCTCCAGGACGGACGGCAGTACTTGGGGGGCCAGCTGTGGCTGCAGCGCACACGCACGCTCTCATGGCTAGGGCTGCAACGGAATCAGACCGCGCGCCTGCCACTAAAATTCAAACTCCAGTTACAGAACCAGTTGCTACTCGCGGCTGGCAACGTCTCGCAACAAAACTGCACTGACCTGACAACACGGCTGCCCTGCAACGCTACCGACGCCAAGGTCGTCAGGCTACTGCTCTTGCCCGGGGGTGCACGTCGTCGGTGGCTCGCCTCCTCGGCGCCACGAATTTCGCTCGAATTCAGCCTGCGGGCTCCGCCGGTGGGGCTCGAGTGGCAGAGCGCCGAGGCAGACTGCCGTGAAGTTGGGAAAGAAAGCTGGCTCTGCGGGCTGGCTGCCCCGTCGCAGCACCCCCGCGCGGACCTGTACGCGGTCAACGGCGGCCGGCGTTTGCGGCTCGAGACCATCGAGTTCAGCCTGAAACTGCCGGCACTACTGGGGCCGGCAGACGGGCTGTTCGCGGGCACTACGGCCCCCCCGCCAGCGCGTGGCTGCGCTTGCCTAGCTGTCGTCCTTCTGCCGTGCCTGGGCCTCTTGTTGCTGGCCTGGCTCGTCTACAATCGCAAGAAGAGGAGAGACAGTTCTG
Organism: Paulinella micropora; assembly: GCA_019918135.1. Lineage (NCBI taxonomy): Eukaryota > Cercozoa > Imbricatea > Euglyphida > Paulinellidae > Paulinella > Paulinella micropora. The sequence goes on along the minus strand of WBZZ01004276.1, from coordinate 44,024 downwards.
CACGCACTTTCGCGGAGAGCGGCCCCCACACACCGGGACGGAAAGGAACAGTTTGTCTAAAACCCTCTCCCCCCCCCCTCCACCTTTGGCCCGTTCCCCCCCCCCCCCCGGGCCGTCCCCCAACTCGGCCCGTTCCGCCGGTACCTTTGTTTTTAAATCGGTTATTGGGGGGCGGCGTGTGGGGGGGGGGGGGTGTGGGGCACGAAAAAAAAGAATAAGTGCCTATTCTCTTTGTTGTGGTTGTTGTAGCAAGAAAAGGTTAAACATACAGACACAGAAAATGCACTTAAACGATGCCGAAAGCTTGTCTGCCCAGCGTCGGTCGACGCTGTGGGCCCACCAGTACCCCTACCAATTAGCTGCGTCATTTGATTTCCTACCCGGGGTTCAGATTAAGGTCAACCTAACAGAACCAGACTTACAAAACTTGTGCACCTTTGTCAGTGAGCAGTTGGAGTTGAAATCGGTGGAGTTTGTTAAGAACAACAAGGATTACAAGGAGTTTGTCAGGTCTAGGCCAACCAATGTCTCGTGACGGTCATTTGTTTGTACAGAAACCTGAGCCAAAGCCTACTAGCACTGTCGCAGGCACTTCCCGTGACGCTGGACCCCGCTGCCTTCATGCAATGCTGCAAGTTCTACCAAGAAAGCCTGCTGTACCTGCCCACAATCACGCGCCAGCACGCGTACACGATAGTGCAACAGGAGCCCTTTTCGTTCGTGTCTGTGTGGCTGTTGTTCCAGAAGACTTTGACGATGCAGGAGTGGGAGCGCTACGCAAACAGAGTGTTGCGGTGCTTGCAAGAAAAGAGCCCCGTGAGCCAGTGGCCGTCATGGGCCACGCGTTGTTCGACCTGGTTGGAGGTAGAGGCCGCGGCCGCCGAGAACAGATTCCTGACTATTGTAAAATCTGTCAAAGGCGGATTAGTGATCACGCCTATCGAAAGATTCACTTCCAGCCAGCAAATGATCGCTTCGGTAGTAGGCCGGCTGGCGTCAAAGCAATTTCCTGACAGCCCTACCTTCCCGGCCTTTGCCTGCTCCCAGGGCAGCAGATCGCCGCGTATCGGGCTGGACAACCTTTTCCGACACTCGGCGGATCATTTTGCACAGACAGAATTACAAACGCTGTCAGCGGAAGAAAGCCGAGAAGCCCTGTTGTCCTGCCTGTGCGTGTACGCATTGCTACGCATTTTTCTGGGCTTGCCTTTCTCCACTCTATCTTTGGATCGCTCTCGCGGGCCTTCGCGCTTCCCGTCTGTCCTGGGCCCCCCTGCACCGGCCGCGCCGGATGCAGGCACGCTTGCAGCGCCGGCCAGAACTACTTTCTTGGCGCCCCTCCCTTGGGATAAACAGGGTTTCCCAAGCACTGTGTCTTCTCCACCGGCGCCGCCCAACCCTGCACAAAACTCTCGATTGCAGCGCTCAGCAACGCACAAAGAAGGGATTCTGCGCACACCTCCTCAGGCAAACCTGCCCGCAGATTTCTTAGCCTCTCCCCCTCTGTCCCCGGATTGGCCTGCTGATCAGTCATCCAGTACTACGGAGAATCTTGCGAGGCCTGTTGTCGTGCATTCTCAGAAGCGTCAACGGGTCACAGGGCCCCAAAAGTTGGTGCTTACCAACGACTGCTTACACGCGACAAATCGTCAGTAAATATCAAACAAATAAAAAAAAAACATGAAATTTGAAAAAAACACTAGAGCAAGGAAGCGCGAGGGCGCGGTGCATGCCCCCCCCCCCCTTCTTAATCCTCCCCCCTCCCCCCTCTGCGTTATTCTGAAGCAGTTGGGATCCTTTCTTCCCCCCCCCCCACCTTTCCCACACCCGCACAAAGAAATGTCATCTCTCCAACCCCCCCCCCCTTCCATACACCCACAAACCCTCTCTCACCACACCCCCCCCCCCCCGCGCAGCCGGTTGAAAAAAACATACTTAGTTTTTTTTCTTTTGTGAAACACAGACATCACTTTTGCTCCAAATTCGGTTTTGCTTTTTTTTTCTGCAGCGACAAAACCAAAAACAAAAGACCTGGAGGCTCCCACCGGAATGAAATTGTAAGCAATGTCATCGAGGCAAGAGGTTTGGCTGGCAATGGCCTTGTTTTCCATCACGACCGCGGCGGCCGTCATAGTACTGGCGCACAGAGCGCATTTGCTCTGGTGCCCAGTTGTCTCTCGCTATGCTGTGGGCTGGTGGTTGCTGGAATGTCTAGCGCTGCTGTGCCCCTGGCTGCCGCCCGCCGGCCAGGCCGCGCTGAACTGGACCGCGCGGTCCTTTGACGGTGCCCGCACGGTGTGGGCGTTCGTGCTGTGGGCTCATTGCCGCGTGGGCTCGGCGCTGTGCCTGTTCTGGCTGTCTAGGCTAGAGTGCAAGGTTCTGGCGGGGCCGTCGCGCGGGTGGCGCGTCGCGAACGGCGCCGCGCTTACCTTTGTGCCGCTCACCGCCGGCGCCTGCCTGGCCTACCTGCCCGTGGACCAGGCGCTGGTCTTGTTGTGCGTGGCCGCGCAGGCCTCGGTGTGGCTCTGGTGCCTGCTGCTGTCGGCCCTGTGCCTGCTGGTGCCCCCGCGCGCGGCCGTGTGTCTCTGGTGCGTGAGCCTAGCCCAGCTCGTAGCCGCCGCCGCTTCCGTGCTGGCGGCGGGCTTCCACGCCGATGCCTCTATTGTTCTGTACTTGAGCACGGCGGCCCTGGCCGCATGGAGCGGCGCACGGCTGAAGCCGCTGCCCGAAAACCTGGATCTACAACCGCTGCGCCGGCGGGTCGCGTCGGCCGAGCGCGAAGTTCTGGTCGGTCTGGACGAGAAGCGCGGCCGGGCGCGTGACGAGTTCTTGGCGCGGGCCGAGGCGTGGGCGGCGGCGCTGAACGCGTCGATAGAGCACGAGGCCGGCGGGCTGGTCTCGCCCGTGCTGGTAGGCACGTCGCTTGAAGAGGCCGGCTGCCACCGCGCGCTGGCCGATGCGCAGCTGCGCAACGCGCTGGACCTGCTAGGGGCGCTCGGCCGCCACGAAGCTGTCGCGGGCACGTGTGTGCGGCCTGGAAGACAACAACCGTTTGCAGCGGATAGCGTACCTGGACACTTTGCTGGACACCGACGACCCCTGTGCGCTCTGGGCGGCGCTCAAGTGTACGGCCTGGACCGCGGAAGAACTGGTCGTGCCCCTGGCCGTGCTGTGCCACTGCATCCGGTCGGAGCTGTCGTTGCTAGAGCTCATGGTGCTGCTGTGGGTCGATGGTAGCGACAACAGCGCCTTTTTCACCACGCGCCAGCTCCTGCGCACCGAGCTGCAGAGCATTCTAGCGTCCGGGGCTCGCAACGAGCTGGCGCCCTGGCTGCAGAATGCCTGGGGCAACCACCGCCGGGCCTACCTGGAACACCTTGAGCAAGAGGGGCCCGACCTGCTGCTGTGGACCTTCCTGGCGCTGCAGCGCCAGCAACGGTTGTTCTCGCTAACCTCGGTGCGGCGCCAAGTGCCCAAGGCCGCGCTGGACGACGAGTCGCTGCAGGTCATCGCGACGGCGCTGCGCTTTGACAAGAGCGTGGGGCCACGAAGTGCGGGTTGCAAGCTGGCGGCGGGGGCCCTGCTGGCGCTGCTGGGCGGGAACGCGTCTGCGCTGCCGCCCAGGGAGTTGGTCGTTGCCCGCGACTTTTCCGAGGCCCAGCGCGAGTTCGAGCAGTGCGTGCTGGCCGCTTCACACTTGCGCGTGTTCGTCGTCGTCAAGCCAGCGGACGTTGCCGCGCGGCCGCACATGCGCTGCAGCGCCGCGTGGAACTGGATCTACCACCCGGGGGCCTTCGCGGCAGCTACTTCGACGTTGGACGACGGCGCGCGGGCCGCGCTGGACCAGGCCTGCGCACAGTTCCAACGCCGCCAGCCCGGCCCCGTGCTCGCGGGTGCGGTCCGTCAGCTGCTGGCGGAACTAAGCACGGGGCGCGGCGCGACCTTTTTGCTGGCGCTGACCGCGACGCTGCAGCAGCGGGACGCCGATCTGGACAGGGCGTTTGGCAAGGCGCTCGTGTGCTACGGCCCGCCCGCGCGCCGCCGGCGTTTGAGGCTGCAGGTGCTGCTGTGCCTGCTCTTGCGCCACTGCCTGCACTGGCAGGCGGTCGGGGCCGCGCTGCCGCCCAGCGAACGCGCGCGCCTGGCACGCAATAGTGCTCGCAACGGCGGCGGGCCGTGGCGCCATGACGAGGACCCGCTGCTGTCAGTGCTGCTGGTGCTGCTGGTGGCCACGGCCTGCGTCATGACTCGCAGGCAGCTGTGGGAGAGCGGCTGCTCTCTGAGCTTTTCACACGCGGTGGGCGCGCTCTTGGGCGGCGTGGGCCTGGGGCCCTGGCTCGAGGGCTGGCTGCACGAGACCTTCGTGCGAACAGAGTGCGACCAGTGGCACGACGACGCCAACTGCAACCTGCACGCGTACGCCGAGACGCTCGAGGTGCGGCGCCGCGCGCTGCCGGGACATTATTTGTCCCGGCAGGACGAAAGCGAGCGCTGGCTCCTAGCCTCCCTGCACGGCAACCTGTCGTTGCGGCGTTTGCTGCCCGCGGCCTGCGAGGAGGTGCAGTCCGCGTCACTGACCACCCTCGGCGCGGTGCTGCCCGCCCTGTACGTTTCGCTGGGGACCGCGTTCTGTGAATTCGCGGCCGGTTTCCACGCCATTATGGCGCGCAGTGCGGACGAGTACCTGGATTGGGTGCAGCTGTTCGCGCAGGACCCGCGCGCTCCGGTGTGGCTGCTGCACATGACAACAGCGCTGGAGGAACTGGCGTCCGCGCAGCTGCAAGTGCTGTTTGCGGGCGGGATCCCGCAGGTGCACGGAGCGCTGGCGGGCTTCTAGAAAAGGAGAGAGCCCGGAGTAACAAAAAAAAGACTGCAAACAAAAAAAAAGAAAAAAAAGGACCTTCTGCGAACCAGTCTGTCCCCGCTCAAAAACCAGAACCCCCTCCCCCCAAAAAAAAGAGAGTGCAGGCGGAATTGGCAACCAAAAGGATTGGCCGAAAGAGCGATATTAAGGCATGTGGCTATTTAATAATAAAAAATTTTTTTGCAGTAAATCGGACACCCTGCTCTTTTTTTTTTGCACGGATGAAAGAAAGCTGTGCCCCGCCCAGGCCGCGCACGTTACTTAAATGCGGAAACGCTAGGACAAAAGAAGGAAAGCACTTCCGTCACGTGATCAGGCAATTTGGTGTGCAGAAGGCTCTGAATGCCCGCCTCGGACACGTTCAGCACTTTCTGTCTTTTCGGGGGGCCTTGCATACGGTCTGGGGGCGCGGTTAATAACTATTCTCCCAACACTGGCCCAAAAAGGGAGCGCTCAAGACTTTTTCCCGCCCGCGCCCGCTCCCCCTTGCCTTGCACACCAAATGTTTTTTTTGTTTTCCGGCAAATGATATATATTCTTAAAAAGCATGCAAGAGAGAGCGGGGGGAGGACATATGTTGAAGCCCGCCGGCAAGGAAACGCTGTATGCCAACGAATACCCGTACGGATTTGCGGCGTGCCTGGACGACAAAAAAGTTACGCTATCGGCCCGGCTCAAGGTCGACCTGCGGCCCGGGGATTTACAGGACATGTGCGTTGACGCCGCGCTGCAGGTTGGCCTGCCGGTCATAAGTAGCTCTAACCACTACACGGAATTCGTTGAGTGGGTCCAAAAGATTTACCAACGGGAAAGATGCTACAGGCACGGGAACCTAACCGAGCTGATCGAAACCAAGTTGCCTGAGGTCGTGCTGAGCGGGAGCCAGTTCGCGAAGCACAAGGTTGCAGAGAACGAAGGCTTTAAGCTTGCTATCGCCGTGGCCGGCTGGCTCTGGATCGCAAATCACATAGCTCTGTTCTCGTCAGAAGCGGTGCTGCCCCCGCACGCGAGAGTGAACCCAGCTGGTTGGACGAATCCCTGCTCGTGGTTGTCTACCTGTACCAAGCCCTCGGCAGGAGCACCGAAAGCCTTGCGAATTATATAGAAGCCAGCAACCAGGCCGGCGTAACAGAGGAGCGGTACAGCCTGTTCCTGCTCGTGTCTCTGCTAGGCCCCTTTACCGAGGTGGAGTGGAACGCCAAGGACGTCTTGTCATTATTCTCCAGGTGCACAAGGGCAGGCTGCCCGCCGACACTAAAGAGACGCTACGAAAAGCGCTTGTCCACTTGCTTCGTTCGTTGCGGGATGGCGCCACCGTGCGCATTGCCGCCGCTCACGACGTACAAGCGGGGCTGTGCGCGTGGTTTCTCCGGCGGAGCCAGCCCCAAGTGCCCACGCTGACCGAGCAGCACGCAATGTCGATAGCGCAGCGGGAGCCCTTCTCGGTCGTGTCGCTGTGGCTGCTGTTCAACAAGCTCTTGTCGGTGCCGGACTGGATATCTTGCGCGGACAAAGTGCTCACCGTCCTGCAGGACGGTGGCGTGGAATCGTGGATGGGCGACCAGCAATTCTCGGGCTGGGAGGAGCTTTATGCCCACGCTGGCCAGGAAGGGCTTGTGTTGTGTAACCGTGACGACAGCGGCTTGCTACAAATCGCGTTTGCCTCGGCGCAAGAAGGAGCTGCCGAGTTGAACAAGAGCCAAAAAAAGATCGAGGGCATGATGCAGCAGATCGTACGAGGGGAGAGGCTGGACAGCCCCGTGTTCCCGCCTTTCGATTCGGTCGGCACAAAAAGCACGGGGCTCGATAACCTGTTCGAAAGCCCCGGCCGCGGGCCCGCCCCGGGCGAAATGCATGAGCTCTCAGCCCCCGCCATCTTGGAGGTAAAGGAGGATTGCCTGTTCATCTATTCCGTCGTCAAGCTGTGGCGCCTGGCACAGAGGCCATTTCAGGAGCCCCGTTACACGCTACGATGGACCAGGCTCCCAAGGCCTAAGGCGGCGTCTGCTCCGGCGTCGGTCGTTCAGACGATCAATGCACAAGCTGCAGATCTCGTCGTGCAGCAGCCGTTTTCTCTACAGTCGCTGTGGGCCTTGTTCCGCCGTCCTCGTGGACTGCAGAGTGACTGGACATTAAGCGCTAACCGCGTGCTCCAGACTATAAAAAGCCAGGCTTACGGCACAGGAAACTAACATCCTGAAAGTTGTTCAGGGTTCGAGGACTGGCAGGGGTAGTGACGAAGATTTTCACAAGACACAAGCAAGTGCCCTGGGGGTATTTACGTATCAGACCTAATCGTACGAATCAAACCATAGTTATTCTTCGCGCTGACCTGCAGTCCCGATTTTCAGCTGCAAACGCCAACACCAAGCCAGAAAGAAATCGCGCACTGGATGCAAGAGATCATCCAAAAGGACGCGCCCGCCTGCCTAGCGTTGCCGGGCGCCTGGCCCGTGAAGGACAACAAATTCCTCGCAGGGCTTGCCGAACTGTCTGACAACGCCCGCCCGACCGTTCTGTCACCGGCTTTGCTGCTGGAGATAGCAGAGGCTTGTCTTTTTATCTACGCGGTCGCCGCTAAATTCTTCTTTTACCCTAAAGGTCTGCTGACCCACAGACCAAACCTCAGGGTTTTGTGGCAGTCTCCGGAAACGGGTCGCGATCGCACGCCTAAGTTGATTTCGTCAACCTCCTCCGGGCCTACTACCCGGCCGCTTCCCCGACAAACCAGAACGGCGCGGTCGTTCAGAAGATCAAGGCACAAGCTCTAGATTTCGTCGTGCAGCAGCCGTTCTCTCTACAGTCGATTTGGGTCACGATCAGTTCTCTCAACAGTCAAATTGAGGCAAAATGGACAGAAAGCGCTAACCGCGTGCTCACAGCTATCCAAGAATACCCCACAAGCAAGGCAACCAACCTTTTGCAGACTATTCGGGGCACAGATACTTGGCAGGGGTAGTGGAGAAGGTTTTCAAGCAGCATACGGAGGTGCCCTGGGCGTATTTACGTCCGATCAATGGAACCATGTTCTTTGGACTGAGCTACGATCCCGAATTTGAGCTGCTGCAACCGCCAACACCAAGCCAGAAAGAAATCGCGCAATCGATGCAAGAGATCATCCAAGAGGAATTTCCCGCCTGCCTAGTGTTGTCGCCCGCCTGGCCCGTGAAGGACAAGGATTTTCTCGCGGGGCTAGCTGAGCTGTCTAAGCGCGCTTCTAACAGCAGTGCTCCCTGGGAGGTTTTGTCACCGGCCTTACTACTGGAGATAGCAGAGACTTGTCTTTTTCTCTTTGCGCTCGTCACTAAACTCCTCTCTAAACATCGGGGTCTGCTGGGATCGAACCTCAAAGTTAAGTGGCAGGCCTGGAAACCGAAGAAGCGGCGGGCCGCGCCGACGAACAAAGTCGCTTGGCCGGCCTCCATGCCCGCCCCGCCGCGTCTTCCGACGGATGACGTTCTGCGGCGGGGGGTCCAGGAGAAAAGGCGCAGGCTGGAGCCTACGGGCGGTTCGGCGCTGTGGGCTAACGAGTACCCGTACGAGCTAGCGGCCTCGCTTGGCGCGGGGGGCCTGGCCGCCCTGCGGCTCAAGATCAGGCTGGAGCCCCAGGAATTGCACGACCTGTGCACGTTTGCCGCGCTCCAGGTCGGGCTGCCAGTCGTACAAGACCTGGCAGGTGGGAAATACAAGGCCTTGGCAGACTGGGTCAGGACCGAATACAACGTCCCTGACAACAAGGGAGCACACGCACAGGAACTCATCGAAAAGCGCCTGCCGGAGGCCGTGCTTTCGGCGAGCATCTACGAGCGCGGGGAGGCAGCCGACCTAGAGCTCTTGTTTGCAGAAAGCCAGTACTACGAACCAGCCGCCGGCTTCAAGGCCGCTATTGCCTTGGCCGGCTGGCTGTGGCTGTGCAAGAGGAAGATCTCCCTGCTCTCGATGGCGGTGGGGCCACCACCGTTCTTCCGGCGCAGCAACACCAAGGTTCTCCGCGCTGGGAGACCCTGCTCCTGGTCATTGGTCTGTACCGGGCCCTGGCCACGAGCCTCGAGAAGCTGCGGAGCTACGTCGCAAAGAGTTCCGGGCGGCCGAGGCCACGGGGCGTGCTCTTGGTCCTGTCCCTGCTCAACATCCGCGCGGACTTGGTGTGGAACGCGCAAAAGGTCAGGGACATGAAGCAACAAGTGTTGCAGAAAGCTTGGCTGCCCGCGGATATGCAGCGGGCCTGCTCAGCTCGCTCGATTCTTTCGGGACCGTCGGCTCCCGGACATCACTGCCGGGATGTGCAGGCCGGCCTGTGCGCGGCGTTCCTCGCGCGGGGCCTGGCACAAGCGCCCGGAGTTACCCGGCAGCGCGCCTGCACGCTAGCCCGGAAGGAGCCCTTCTCACTCGCGTCGCTGTGGCTGCTGTTCAACAAACTCCTGTCGGTGCAGGATTGGGAGGGCTGTGCCAACAGAGTGCTCCAGTGCCTGCAAGCACGGGCCACAGCCGTCACGAAAGGTCGCCTGTCTTGCAACTGGCCGCAAGGGTGTCGAGCTGGGACCAAGCGTACCGAGAGGGTCTACAATCGGAGGTGATCTCTGTGACTGCAACCACCAAGTCTGTAACCTTCCGATCTACGCTGCCCGGCCAGCACGAGCGCCGCCAGAACCAGCAACAGCTGGCCCTCATCATGCAACAAATCGTGAGGAACGAGGCCCTCACCAGCATCAAGTTCCGCCGTTTGCGACCGATAAGGTGGAGGGACTGAGCCCGGGGCTCGATAACCTGTTCAAGAACTCTGGCGAGCGTTTTCTTTCGAACCAACTGCACGACCTGAACCAACTGACTGAGCTCCTGGAGGCCTGCCTGTTCGTGTACACAATCACACAACTAGTGCTCCGGCCCGAGCGGCGGGCAGTGGACAGACCGACCTACACAGTTAGGTGGGAATCAGACAGGCCCGCAGACACTCGTGCCGTGACGGGCTACCAATCTCCGGGAATGGAGGAGGATGACGACATGTTGCTAAGTCGCGTGCCGGCGATCGGGATGCTCTCACCTCCGAAGAGCCAGATCGCCGACGTTTCTCCGCCGCGCACAGACCCGGCCGACCCCCCGGTGCCGCCGTTGTTCCTGCGCGATGATGATGATGACGATGATGCTCTGTCGGTAGATTCTTGGTATGAACAGCCGCCTGGGCACACGCCTCTGTTCGGGGTTTTGATGAAGGTACCATTCTAAGCGGTCTGCAGCCTCTGCTGCCACCATCGCCGTCTATTTTCGGCGAGCTAGAAAACGACGGAGAATCTCTTGGCCCGGCCAACAACGATTTCCTGGATTTCTTTGATCCGTGAGCGACACGCGATTTGTGTGTGTTTCCCGGTGCGTAGAAAACGTGTTTAATAAAAAAACTTGCTGTGCCTTTCCGGAAACTGGCCCACCATTGCACCAAGGGGGGGGAGCAGTCTGCCTAGTCCAGCAAGCAATGGTGGGCCGCGGCCGACAGCGGCAGTGCCACGCCAAGGTACAGAAGCCACGACACTGCTATGGCGGCGCCCACGGACCCCCGCCGCGGCCTGCCCGTAGCGTGCGCGGCCAAGGGCACGCCCGCGCCCAGCAGCCACGACGCGGCGTTCACGGCCAGGGACCAGGCCCACACGTCCTGGTACCTGCAGCTGACGCTGATGTCTGTGTCGAGGCGCCCGCACGCCGTCCGGCCGCTGTTCTGTTGCGGGTAGCACAGGATTACAATGTCCAGGGCTTTGGTTTTAATTGGCAGCGCAGCCAGGGGCGCCCAGCGCCTGGCGCCGATGAGCCTGTGCGCACGCAACGGGTGCTCAACAACTACGCCATTGGCTGCCCTGGCGACGACCACGGCGCTCAGCGCGACAGGCTCATCCCGGGCCCGCGCGACGGCGCGGTTCACAAACAATTGCACTGCTCGTTTGGGCAGCAGGGCGCTGTACACGACCACGCGCGTCGAGTTGGGCGCGTAGAACGTGCGCAGCTCGCTCTGGTCTGGTTGGCACAAGAGCAGCAGCAACAGCAGCAGCAGAGCGCACGGCACCATCTGGGGGGGGGGGGGCGCGTGCCGCAGGAGCTAGCCCCCAAAAACAAGGCTTCGCTATTGTTGTCTGTGCCCTCTTTTTTTTCTCGTCTTGTTTTCAATCGTTGGCACGCAAAACAAAAGAAGAGGGGCGACACCTTCCTTTTTTGTTCGATTAAGGAAGGTGTCGCTCCCCCCCCCACTGTAAAAAAAACGTCCGTTAGAGCGCGGTACAAGGCGGGGGGGGGAGGAGAGAGAGAAAGAAACGGCGGGGAGGGGGAGGGCGCGGTGCAGAACGTCACCGATATTTGGAACCCTTGCTAAACAAAAGACATGCTAGCCGAATTCCAGAAAGACGTGCTAGCCAAAGTCCAAAAAGTCGCTAAGCAGGTCACACATGGCCTCGGTCCGGTGGTGCAAGTACCAACAGGCGCTAGCCACGATACAGGCGACAGAGGTAGCCCGCGGGAGAGTCCCTGGCTCCTCGGGCACGACCAGTACTGGTACATCAACCTGACGAACCTGCCGCTGAGCGCGCTGGATTGGCTAAGCAGATGTTTGCTCGAGGCCAAGCAAGCGCCGCCGATTTCGTTCCAGCTAATCCAGCAGGCCCTGCCCTTGAAACACTGCCCGCACGCCGCGCAAGTCAACAATTACAGCCTGTTCAAACAAACGGGGCACACGGTGGTGCAAGAATTCGGACATGTAGGACAGTTCTGGAACCAACTTCGACCAGAGGATTGGGTAGATCAGGTGCTGGAGATCGTAGAGACGTTAGCGCCCGCCTACCGCACCGCAGACCCTGCCGTGCTCTGGCTAGGGCTCAAACGAACAAACCCCAGGCTGTCGAGCACAGAAGCCACTCAAGTTGCGGTCGTGTACAGACTGAAAACAGACTGCCACTGTGAACGGAGACGACGTAGTGCCACTCCGGCCGTGCTGGCCTTCACGTCGGTCCCCGCCCGGTCCAATTTAAAAAGTCGGGCCACGTCCTGGCGTTTGCGGTGGTTTGGCCCAACCACCAACTAAGAGTACTGCTGAGGTGCCTGGCCGCCGCCGCCCGGCAAGGGCGGTCGTTGCGTACCAACCTGAACACGGGGGAAGACAAGCACAGTCAGGTCAGGCTGATGGGTTTCGTTGTCAGGCACCTGAGCAAACACGGGGTAGTTAACCACAAGGTCAATTTCAAGACACCCGACCTCATTTGCAATCCGACAGAATTCCCGCTGGAGTTAGCGCTCCATTTAGAGTGCCATGACAGCAACGACAAGCTGCTGCGGTTAGTGTACACGTGCGGTGGCAGGCTGTGCCTCAACAGAGACTCCATCTTTCCTGTGAGCGAAAAAAGACGCATCCGCGCGACGATGACTGGCTGGGGTGTGAAGGCAAGAACGCCGGGCAGGCACGGTTAGCGCGAGTTTGCGCAAAACGCGGGACCGTGCGCTACTACACAGCAGCACCGGCCAAAACTTCTTCACACCCGACTTTTCTTTTTTTAGCTCAGCCTGCGGCAAGAGAGACTATCAATTAAAATCACTGCCGAAAACGAAAACAAAACATGTCTAGGACCCGCCGAAAAGTCCTGCACCCAAAGAAAAAATTAATGGCTTGCCGGAATTTGCGGCAAAACACAATTGTCATTTTCCGCATCTTTCACTTTTGCGCGAAATTCACTGATATGAAACATCAGAGACTTTTTGCAAAGACATCGAACAATTTTAGCTACAGAAAAATTGGAGCGAGGCGGAAAAAAAAACTAAAATTAACAAGAAAATTCCCTCCCGCGTCTCCGAAAAATCTTTTGAGCTACCTTCAATTGCGAAATGTCATTTGCAAAAAAAATTAATGGCGTGCCGGAATTTGCGGCAAAACACAATTGTCATTTTCCGGCATCTTTCACTTTTGGCGCGAAATTCACCGGATTATGAAACATCAGAGAAATTTTTTTTTGCAAAGACATAGCTAGAGAAAAATTTTCGAGCCGAGGCGGCGGAAAAAATTAGACAAAAAAAATTCCCCCGCCTCGCTCCTCAAAATTTTCTTGAGCTACCTTCCAATTGCCGAAATGTCATTTGCAAAAAAAATTAATGGCGTGCCGAATTTGCGGCAAAACACAAGTGTCCGTATCTTCCGCATCTTTCACTTTTGCGCGAAATTCACCGGATTATGAAACATCAGAGAATTTTTTTTGCCAATAGCTAGAGAAAAATTTATTCTTCGCCTTTCCGCTCCCTTTCCCTCCTTTGCCCGCGCCCCCCAGACATTCCTCTTGGGGCTTTGACGGGGCCTGTGGCACAAGATAGGCGGGGGGGCCGCCCCCCAACTCCGGTACTGTATTTGCTAGACGGCCCCCCCCCCAACTTTCCGGTACTGTATTTGGCCTTGCGTTTTTTTCTAGGGGGGTCGTTGCTCGTTCATTGTTTTTTGTGGTGCGTGAGCTGCGCGGCTTCGACGGACTCGTTTCTTTCGACGTAATACTGCAGTCTGGGTGAATTCAGGCTGCAGTATTACGTAGATCTGAGCGGCACGACGTGCTTCAACAAGGCGCCCATCGCGGGCCTAAATCTGCAGTTCGTCGGAGAAGTTCAATCTGGCGAGAGGTCAACAGCTCCGATATTTACTTTGTTTTTTTTCCATGCTGCGCGATTAAAATTCTACCTCTACCTGCGGCCTTGCTTGCCGAAAGTCTTGTACCTCCGCCGCTGGGATCTGGTCCATAAACCACAGGCCCAGTTTGCGCAGCGCCCGACATTCTTGCAAGGCTGCAATGGTAGTTATGCCCTTGCACCCAAAGAATTCGATTTCCTGCAGCGAGCCACAGTTCTGCAGCCCGGCTACACTGTCTACGCCGTTGCATTCAGCGAGAGTTAAGGCGGAAAGAACAGGAAAGCCGCGTAGAACACTAAGGTCGTGGATGGCGTGGCACTTTTTAAGCTGCAGTTTGCTCAGCTTCGGGCAGCCCCGCAGCGGCAGGAGGTCCTGGCTGGTGAGCTTGTAAGCCTGCAGCCTCAGCTCGACCAGGGCCGGAAGCCCTAGCAAATGTAGCAACGTTTTGCGGGAGGGGCAGTCGGTGAGGGTAACCCTTAGGGTTTCGAGCTCGAGTGCGTTTAGTACGGGCAGACGTGTGCCTCGGAGGGAGTGGCATTCTAGTAGGTCCAAGTGGCGCAAGGTGGTTATTTGCGTTAGGAGCCCCAGCCCAGAATCTCGCAAACCGTAAAGGCTCAGGCGGTTGAGACGGTTGAGCGTGGGAAAGCCTCATCCTGACAGCTTAACGAAATATCGTTGTCTGCGCAGGTTTAGCTCCTCTATTGGTAGATCCCGGAGTCCCGTCCCGGTGATTCCGCGACAGTCTTCTAAGTCCAACGCCCGCAGGTGCAATTTGCGTAGCGTCTGCAGCGCCAGATCCGTGACGTTTGCGCAGCACGTCAGGCCCAGGCGCACCAGCCCCGTAAAGCTGGGCAAGATCCTGGCGAAATCGTTGGCAGTGAGGCCGCTGCCTTCGAGGCGCAGCGACGTCAGCGAGCTTGCTCTCTGCAGCAGTTGCTCCAGGCATGCAGCCGTGTGTTTGTTTTCGATGAGGGCCAGGCTGTGAATAGCAGCGAAGGCCCGCATAATCTGGGGCGACATGGGGCCCCTGAGTGTCAACTCTCTGGCTTTGATCGAGGTGACCAGCGGCACTAGTTTCTGTTGGCCCGCTTCCGAAAGACCAGCGATGGTCAGGCTGTGCAGCGGCGTGCCAGAGGTCTGGCAAACCGGGGCAAGTAGCAATAAAATCTTTCGGTGCGGTTCGAGCTCTACCCTGAGCTCGCGCTCAAAGTGTGCCCAGAATTCGGGCGTCTTGACAACCGCCTGGAAGTGAGTGCACAGGAGGGCCCAGCTGGTAGCTTCCTCGGCACACACCAGGTCCCTGACCAACGGCCAAACGTCTAGAGGCAAAAGAAACAGCCGCGAAACTGCGTGGGTTGGCCAACCTTGGGTTTCTGACTCAATCTTCTGGCGCTTGGCGGCTTGCGAGTGTTCCGACATAGCTTTCTTGTTTTCTTTGCTTTCTACCAACTTACGAGTCCTCTCCCCACCTCCCTCACCCCCCTCCCCTCTCCCTCCCCCTTTTTTTGGGTACAAGAATGGCCACAGAGAGGGAGAAAAAGGAGGCCACCCCCCGAAACAGACTGTTTTTTTCCTTTCCTTGGCCCCCCCCCTTCCAGTCCGCTCGTCTCCGCCCCCCCCCCCCTCAGCTGACCAGCCGAGAGAAAAAAAAGTCCCAGAGACGGGGGAAAAAAAAGAAGAAAAAAAAAGATAGTATCGATGAGCGGACGGCAGGCGCTTTTCGTGGTGCTCGAGCCGGTCCGGCCCGCCCAGTTTGACGATAAGTGCAGCACGACAACCGCAGGGCTCCCGGTTTAAAAACTGTACCTGTGCCAAACACGTTCCAGCCAGGACGAGACCGCTGATTGGATTGGTGCCTACGACGACTGCTGCATTTTTGTGGGCGCTCCGTACTACAGCAGTCGGGAGATGCACAAGGCGGTACGTCTGAACGTGGACGAAGCGGGTCGCGATCTGCAGCAGATCGCGACCCGCTTCGTCCACTTCTCGGGCTACACGTCGGACAGCCCCGCTACTATGGCCGGCTCTCGTTTGCCGAGCCAGGCCCCGAGCTGGACGACTTCCACCACCAGCTGCCTGCTTGAGCCGCTACGGCCGCGTTCGCTTGTCGCTGCCCAGTGATTTTCAGGTGTTGTTGAGGGAGGTCCCGACAGATGGTTTGGAGCGAAAGTTAGGAGAGGAGACAGATAAGCGAACCAGACCACATTTGAACTTGGATGTCTATGTCCTGCACGGGCACGACCAGACCGAAATAGAAACAAAGGGAGTCTACGTGCCACCGAATTTGTCAGAGGGTGGGGTTGGCGACGTGCTGCTGCAGGTCTTGTACAAGTGCGGACGAAACACGTGGCTGTAACTGAGGAGGCTAGTGCTAGCCCCGCGCTGAGCTTGCCCCGACCTTTGGCCGTGGCGGGGACGCTGCGGTCGATGTTGGCGGGAGGCAAGAGCTTTTCGTACAGACTGCCGCGACTTACAGCAAAGAAGCCAAATGCCGGCGGCCAAGGGCCCGAGAAAAAGCAGCGCACTGGGCTTTGAACAGTGCGAGAGAGATATTCTTTTTTTGGGCCGGGCGCAAAGAAATATTTTTTCCCTCCCTTGTTTTTTTTTTCGACTGCGCACAGTTTTTTTTTTATTACAAGAAAGAAAAAATTACGCTCATCTGTTTGTGGCCACAAAACAAGCAAAACAAAAAGAAGCCTGGCAACTTCTGTTATTTTGTTTGTATCAAGAACGGCTATTAGACACGCTGCCGAGTTCAACGTCGCCATTTCCACGCTCAGCGTTGATTCGTTTGACAAGTGCCTGTAATCTTCGTGGAAAATTGCGCGTGTCCTCGCTCGGGATATCTACCCTCTGTGCACATAGATTGGTATATCTATCCGCGGGATAGCACACAGTGGTGTACTGTCCTTTTGCCCTCAATCTGGCCTCAATTTCGGTCAGGGCCTTTTTCATAGGCTGCTCGCTTCCAGTGCGTTCGCTAATGTACTCGATGGGCACACAGTCTGGCTGGTTACGTAATCTTGTGAAAAAGACGGAACCGTTTGGAATTTGGGGATTGTCAGGGACTACATACAAATACGACTTGTACTCAGACTGTGACCTCATCCATTCAATGTCGCCGAACTTGTCGACACCTCTAAAAGGGGGTGGCAGGACATTAATGGAGGGCAACCTTCGGGCTGGCTTAACCGCAACGGTCTTTTTCATGCTCTCGTTCGTCTTCAGCACCCTCGTGCAACGATCGTGACGTAGGATACACCTTGCAAATTCGCCGTCGCTATCGTTAACAGCAAACACCACGTAGACTTGTTCACTGTCGCTTACAGCACGCGGACTGCCTCGACTATGGCTGTTCTGCATTTTTTTTGGAGTCGCTTTGTTTTTATTAAATTGGTATGAACGAACGACTGCGGCTGCAACCCCCCCCCCCCCCCCGTCATGTCTTTTTTCAGTGTATGAACGGGGAGAATTGAGGGGGGGGGTGTGGGAGGACAGGACAAATGGCGGCCCCCCCCCGCCTGCACACTCGCTGTGAAGAAAGAGCGAAACTGAAAGGTGCGTGGGAGAGAGGGAAGGCGGGGTGGGTGGAGGACAAAAGGAAGGGAGCGGGGGGTTGAGAACGGGGGGGGGGGGGATGGACGCCTGTTTTTGGCCGAGCCACTAGCACCAGAAGGTTTTTAAAAAAACAAAGAATCCAAGGCAGGCAGAAAAACATTAAAGAAAGGAAATATTGCTTATGACAGAACCTCCTGCTGTTGTTGCTTCTTTCGGCCCTGGCAGGATCGCTGCCCGCTCCACCAGCCAGCAATATTTCCGTGCCCCGGTTCATGAAGCGTAAGTACAGAAAAGAGGTGGCCTTGTTCTTGTCGGAACATGCCCCCACGCACCACGCGGAGGTTCCGTACGGAAAAGGCGCAGTACACTTACTTTCGGTCCAGCCGTTTGTACAGCTACCAGACTGCCAGTTTGTCAAGGTTTTTAATGTTTATACGCTGTACCCCAAATACGCCGCACACAACTTCAAGTTCTACTTTGAAGCGTCACACCCAGTGTACTCTACCAAAACCCTGACACACATCACCCCGGCGCACGCGAAGGACGACACGAACAAGCAATTCCGCCTGCGAGAGGCCAGGGCACGGGTCTGGGCGAAAGCAAGTACCAACGCTAACCTCAATCTCAGCGTGTACGCGGTCTGTGCGGACTCTTACGCTGGTGGCTGCACGCTAGAATTCACGCCCGCGATCGTCTGCACGCGACACTACCCTGCCATTCCCAGGCTAGGCATCAGCGCCCTCGTGCTCCTGTGCTTGAGCCTCTTTCTGCTCCTCGGTTACGGTTGCTCCTATTCCGTGAGCCGGTTCTGGGAAGATGTTCTGAATTGTTCATGTGTCTGGTTGTGGGTTTCGCTAGTTCCGGGGTTAGTGTGCTTGCTTGTTTTGATCGGCCTGTGGGACCAAGGCGATAGCACTGCGCTGTGGCTGAGCCAGGCTACGGACGAACTATTCTACCTCAACTGACTTGTCTGGAAGAACCGCGGGTACGGCGGCCCTCTCTCTCCCGTCCCCTTGCCAGGCACATTGCTCAAAAACTGGGCGGCCCCCCCCCTCACCTCCCCTGTTCGCCTACCACTTTGACATTCCTCTTCCCACCCCCCCCCCCCCCCACGCTCATCTTTCTTTTCTTTAACTCTCGAAGCTCTTATTTTTCAAAAAACAGGAATGGAACTTGAAAAATGGTGTCAAACTCATCCTGCAGTGTCGGTACAAAAAGTTGTCAGGGCTATACAAAAAGCAAATCCTGCCCTTGGCGGAACGAGTTGTTATTATGTCTTTGGGCTCAGGGATGCCCCACCAACCTCACAGCCAGAGGAAATGAGCTCCTGTTTCTTGGTTTGGTACCGATCACCGAAGGACGTCTGGGATAAAACGAATTTTCTGACGGCCTTGGCTGCTTTCTGGCAAGCCGACATGAACAGGAAATGGTCCTTGGACTGGGAGTCCGTTCCTTGCGTGGGCATACTGGCGAACAGATGTACCCAAGACCCTGACCAGCTGCATTTCAAAGCAGACCCCGCCTTTGCTCTCAAGCCAACAGAGGCGCTGGCTCTCTTTCAGCATATCGCGCAGTACCAAATCCCTAGAATCGTAAGTGTGCACACCACCACCAACCCAACTCCTTGGCTGAACGCGACCGAGAGCTCCAACGCCATGCGTTTAGTCCGAGAGGGTCTCACCCAATGCCTTACCAGTCGGGAGACGTATGCAGGCGTCGCTAGGGGGAAAGAGGCGCCTGAATGCAATTATGCGCGCGCGCGTACGTCATAGAGCCAGTCTTTCAAAAGCTAATGCAAAAGTACAAGCCCGGGAAAGAGCACTCCCAGAATCTGACCCTTGCGGGCCCGACAGGAAGCCTTACTCCACTAACCGAAATTAAGTTTGAATCCGTAGCGCTGTGCTCTGTAGACACGACGTATCACCATTGCGATTTCTTGCTGTGCCACGTGGGGCGAGAGTATAATCTGATGCAAATATCTTCGTATGGCGGTTACTATGGGGTTGTCGGTTGTATGCTGGGGGAAGAGGCTGACGTTCTGGACGGGCGACGGTCCGCTTCTCACTTCAAAGAAATTATGACGCACCTTAGAACAAAATGCCAAGGGCGCTGGTGGACTACGCAAGAAACGCGGGCGTTCCTTGAAGACTGCGCGACTTACGCCGGAAATGTTCGCACCCGCGACGATACCGAAGAGAAAAATGACGCCGACCTATGGCGCGAGCAGCTGTCTTTTGCCCTAAAATTCAGTGAGCAATACTTTGGGGTCAGCTTAGATCACCTCGGACTCTGTGACAAGTTGTGGCAGGACTGGTCCGCCATTACACTTAGTTTTCGTACCAACTGGCAACTCTTGCAGCCCTCTTTTTTGCTTGCACTAGCTCGAAGCAAACGCGACGGCGATGGAAAAAAGGGGGGGGGGGGGGAACGGAGGCAAAGGACGGCCGTGACACACATTAAAAAGGATTTTTGTTTTTAGAAAACAACAAAGTAATCTCTTAAGCCCTCGAATATCCCGGGGAGGGAAGAGGAAGGGGGGGGGGGGGTTTTCAAACCGCGCGGCCCCCCCCCCCTCCGCGCAATTAAAAAAGGGAGGACAATAGGGGGAAAAGGAGGGGGGGAGGGGCCGCGACTGTTATATTTTGGCCCCCCCCAAAAAAAAACAGCGAGACGTGAGAGAGGTCGGGGGGGGGCCGGCGGTAGGAAGGTGGGGGAGAAAGGTGAGAGAGGGAAAAATAGCAGGCTAAAAAAAAAACCTGGTCTTGTGTAGCCAATGGCCAACATTGCGAGGCTTGGGTGAACGAGGGCGAAACC
The DNA here is from genome assembly GCA_019918135.1 of Paulinella micropora. Classification (NCBI taxonomy): domain Eukaryota; phylum Cercozoa; class Imbricatea; order Euglyphida; family Paulinellidae; genus Paulinella; species Paulinella micropora. The sequence goes on along the minus strand of WBZZ01004276.1, from coordinate 24,153 downwards.
AAGGACCATCTGTCTGTGCATGGCGCGCGACATCGTGTTTCCGTGCGGGGCGGACATAAAACAGCAACTTCTTTGGCTAGACCCCGCTGTGAAGAAATAGTGAAATTGGACAACTCCGGGGCGGGTGTGCTATTTTTTATTGGTAACAGGCTCGGGCTACAAACTTTTATGTATATACAAAAAATACTACGGAATTGAAGTTATTTCTGTTTTTACAGAAGCCTCGCCAGCTTCGTTTGCTTCCAAACAGAGGCGCCTTTGCTTCTTCAAGGGAGGGCCGGCCGCCAGCGGGTCTATCGTTGCGCCCTGGCCCCCGCCACCTTTTCTTGCTGCTTGGGTCGCTGGAGGAAGCTCGCGTGCTGGAACAACAGCATGCCCCCTCCTCTCTTCGTTAGCGTCGGACTAGTTTCTAGCTGCGCATGATGAAGCTTTTATAGCTGTATTGCCTCCAGCTCTTCTAGAATCTCGCGTTCAAGAGTATATCTCTCTCTGTGTTCTCTCGAAGTGTTGCAGCGTCTCGCAACGCAACATAATATTCCTGTGGCGGAGGTGGTGGCGAAATACCAGCACTCTCCGTCCAACGCTGCACGGGATTATCGCGCATGTGCCGGGAGTATATTTCTTGCCCTAGTGCATTTTGCTGCGCCTCCTGTTTCGCTTCCTTTTCAATCTTGGTAGTCAACTCTTGGATTGTACCGATAGGATCAGCCCTCGCTTTCCACAGTGCAATCATCTGCTGCAGGCGTAGGTGTTTCGTTTCCAGAGCATTTAATTGACGGCGCGCATGAATGTCGTCATCATTCTGCGCGCCGCCATAAAAGCGCGAACTTGATCTCGCGTCAGCCAGTCGCACTTCATCTTGTTCTTGCCTGATTTGCTCTTGGATATGCTGAAGCAATTTGTCTCCTTTTCGTTCTTTTTCCTCCGAAATTTTGTATGGACGCCACGACTTTTCCTTGCCGCACTTGTTGCAATTTTGGGATGGGGTCTCTGCCATTGTGGCGCGTCCCTGTTGCTATGTAATAAATAAATATTACCTCCTGGGGGCAAAACCCACTTGACCCACCCCCCCCGTTCTGGAGCAAGAATGGAAGGGGGGGGAACAGAGAAGGAGTGCCCCGGCGAGTTGCGCAATTCCCGGGGAGATTTCTCTGATTCGGTCGAAAAAGGCAGTAGTTCGTCCTCGGGGGGATAATTCCCCGGGAAAACAGAATGTCCCCCCGGGAACCAGAGCTTTGGTGAAATTACAAAGCCTAACCCAGACCAATCCCCGCTATTATTAGCAGAACGCGTTTTTTTGTACTGCTGTACGATGCGCGGGGGGTGGCACCCCTGGAGTTTTGGCAATTCCCGGGGAAATTCTCTGATTCGGTCGAAAAAGGCAGTAGATTGGCAGCAGATCTATTTAAGGCTCAAAATTGTGGTTCGCCAAAATGATGTTTAATATCAAGGACACAGACGAAGCTATCGGGCATTTCATGTGGCTTGCTGTGCGTGAACGGAGGTTTTAGCGCGCGCGTATTCACCCTCGGGGGGGGGGGGGGTGGGGGGGGGGGGAGAAAAATAGCGTGTGTTTTTTTTCTGTTTAACCAAAGATTTGCCGACTTCGGAAAAAAGTCAATTTCTTCCACCCCCCGGCCCGCCCCGCCCATTCCCTCCCCGTCGGTCCTTCACCTGCTACTAACATTTGTATCAATTAGAAAAGCGGAACTATCAGAAGCGTATACCAAGTGTTTCTTAATAACGACAACGTGAAGTGTACCAATAGCATAAAAAGGGGCCTCTCCTCTCCTCCTTTTCCCGATCCAACGGCAGGAGGCAATGAACACGGGCCACCGATCACCCCGCGTTGTCTGGATGAAGCACAACCTACCGGCGCCGATCAAGCTGTATGAATCTAGCGGCACCGGCTCAGCTCCGTGTGAGGCGGCGTTCTGCGAGGGCGAGCGGCTGCAACATGCCTTCTTTTTCCTCCTCATGTTGCCCACGCCCGACGGCAGAGAAAGACGCCTGTATAGCTCCTGCCTCGACGCGCAAGCGTTCTACCAGGACGTCTACAGCAGACTTGACGAGCGCAGCTGCTTCGTCATCATTCGCGGCCAGTGCAGCCTTTTCCTCGACCTCGAGTGGTACTCGCAAAACGGTCCGGATGACACGCGGCCTCAGCGCCTGGAGGCGCTGGCAGAGGCCGTGCGGTTGGGCCTGGGGCCGACGGCGCCCGAAGTCGCGCCGATGCACATTTGTGACTTCAGCAGAGACGTCGGCGGCGGCTGGTTCAAGAATTCCTTCCATGTCGCTTTTCCTCAGCTGGTTTTCCGCTCCACACACGACGCGGGGGCTTGGGTCAAGTTGCACCTCGCCAATGCCAACAACCCGGCGGTCGCGCAGCTGCACATAGACACGTCGCTGCCGCAGTACCAGCTGCACAAGAACACCGGCTGCATTATCGACCCTGCAGTATACTCACGCAACCGCTGTTGGCGCCTGCCTGGCTCACACAAACTGCAGGACAGCACGCGCTACCCCCTGCCCAGCTTCGAGGACTTTGTCATGCAGTGTCCGCCGTTCGCGCCACGAGCCCCCGGCTGGTTGCTAGTGTCCGTGCCGCCCTCAGGCGGTCCGCGGTGCGATCGTGCAAATCCCCCGCCCGTCGTAGTCGCGCGCACGCAGGACCTGGTCTGCCCCAAACTGTTGCAGATGCTGAGCGGCTGGGGGGACTCCACTTCCACTGTCACCGTCGAGCGCGACAAGAAAACGGGCTTCCCGTTCTATGTGGTGCGCAGCCCGCGCGGCCGCGGCAGGCCGTGCTTAGTAGACGCGGTTTGCCGTCGAGTAGCGGCCGGTGGTGATAGCGTGACTACTGGTGTGAATAGGCGCTTGTTCCACACAAGTAATAACGCCTACATGTTTCTGGGGGGAAAGGGTGCTGTGTTCTACGGCTGTCATGGCGGCAGTTGCAAGGTAGCGCACCCGAACGTACGGTCGGTCTTCCTCTGCAACCTCCTGGAACCCACACGTTCGCAAGCGCCCGTCGCTGCCATTGAAGAAGAAACAGCGGTAGCAGCCGACGTTCCAGCCTATGTCGAAGCAGCGGCAGCAAACGTCGACGAGCCCGAGTTCGACGACACTGCTGCACCACACAACACAGAACACACAGCTCGCGAGTTCACGGAGGCCGAGCGACGCACGTTGCAACAGAACCTGTTGCCATACCTGAGGACACCACGGTTCGGGCTGCTGCAGGAATGGCTGCAAGAAAACGACTGGCCCGCGTCCTGTTGGCAGCAGCTGAAACACGATACCGTCGCAGGTACGTCCGCCCAAGCTGCCGCCCCCGCCAGCTCTGTGCCAGAGGCGGACCCGTTGACGACGCCGGAACCGTCGGACAATAGCAAGCCCCCCGGCCGTGCTAGCGCGCCGATAGCTCGTACCGACATCTTCAGCGTGCCCTGCCCGGATTGCCCTAACCACAACTCCCGGCGACAGATCGTGCGCGACGCGCACGCTTGGTGGCTGGCTGTTTGCGGGCGCTGCCAGGAACGTGCCGCTCAACCGAAAAAAAAGAAGCGGCGCACAAACTTGCCCAACCTAGCGGTTGAGGCCAAGGCCGCAGACGTGGCCGAGGCCGAACTGCGCGGGTCGGGGGGCTACCGCTTCCTGTTTGCACACCAAGAATATCTGGAGTACGACGGCGGCGACCAGCGCTACCCGGACGAGGAAATCAAGGACGAGGCTGTCTACAACGAACGCTGGATGCGCAACGTGATCGTGGGGGAAGGAATACGACTGTGCCTTGTGCGCGCTGCGATGGGGGTCGGCAAGAGCGAGATGCTGCTGCGCTTGTTGCTGGCGGTACACGGCCAGAATACAAACAACACCTTCACAGAGGCGGAGCTTGCTTCTCTGGCGCATCTACGGGGCACCAGCGACAGCTTCCGCGTCTTGGTGATTGGCCCGCGCATCAGCTTCGACAGCCAAATGCACCAGCGACTGCTGGCGCGGCTCAAGCAGTCCGGCCTCGAGATTGTTTTCTACCAGGACGTCAATCGCGACGCTCAGTTTGACAAGGCCACCTTCCAGTACGAGAGCGTCCACCACCTGTTAGGCCAGCAACCGTTCGACCTCGTGGTGCTGGACGAGTCGGAGTCGACGCTCTTCAACGTCACGGCGGGGCTCTGCCAGGGCGACCTGAACCAGCGCAACGCAACCGTGTTCGCACGCTTGCTGCGCACCAGCAAGTGCGTGCTCGCGATGGACGCTTTCCTCAGCGCCAAGACCGTGCGCGTGCTGCAGGAGATCCTGGCGGCAGACACGCCGCGCCTCGCGACCGAGGCCAGCACGCGCTTCGTGCGCAACACGTACACTGAACACATGAAGCGCAGGGCCTTCGTGCACCGCAGCACCAAGAGCCTCAAGCGCACACTCATACGTGCGCTCTGCCGCGGACGCAACGTCGTCATTGCGCTCGGCAACAAGCGCCAGGGCGAACGTCTCAAGCTGCAGCTAGAAGAACGCTTCCCCGGGATCCGCATTCTCTTTTATCACCAGGGCAGCGAGCGCTTGTCCGACTTCCAAGAAGCCAACGACACGAAGGAAATGTCTTCAAAGACGAATTTGAAATCTGCTTCATAAGGAATCTCGGCTCTGTTATGTATGTCAACCGAGTGTTTGCACATTACTTCGATCGTAAACGGAGGTTTAGACTTGTGTCTATGCCCACTGAGTCGATACGTTATGTTGCCAAATATGTCAACCAAGGGAAAGCGTACCCTGTACAGCCGGTTCGTATCCCAAAAGTTTGTCTGGGGTTCTCCACGCCTGCTTTGATAAGTGGGTGCCAACCATGGTCGCAACGCAGGGACCCGCGGCAGCTAGCTTTTTGCATAAATATTTTGGTGTCCTTGTGTAGGTCGGTCTCGACATGCCGAACCTCGCAGACTGCTTGGGCGATGGATGCCAAGGCTATGGCGTGCCAGAAGAGCCGCATTTTCCTTTTTTTTAAAATAAAAGGCTAGTTACAAAAAGAAAGTAGGAGTGTTTTTTTTGGAGGCCCCGGGTTGGGAGGGGGTTGTGGTGGATGCACTCTTGTTAGTTTTTTTTCCTTGATGCTGTGCCCGGCTCCATAGCCAAAAGGGGAAAGGTAGCGCAGGAAAAGAGGTTCCCCCCCCCCCCGCCCATCCTTCCCTTTGATTGTCCTTATGTTCTCTCTCGCTCTCTATCTTTCTTGGAGGGGTTCTTGAACCGCGTTCAAAACCTTTTCAGATTTCTGAAAATATCGCGCTAACCCGGCGTTCATGCTCAAGCGCCGCGAGAACGATCGTAGGTATTAGAAAGGCCACTACCAAAGAAGCGAAGCAACAATTCCTCTGATGACAACATGTCCCCTTGCCTTTGCTGGCATGTCGTTCTAAGAATTCGATCATAACCGCAATTATAAAGAAAAAACTCATTAATATCACACAAGCCAAAAAGGCAGCGTTAGCGCTTTTGAGGTCAAAGAAGAAACTGAAAGCTGTCTCACAAGCAATCTCGGCGCCATTAATTCTGTCATCCACGCTCAAGCACCTCAATTGGATCGTGAACGGCGGCGCCTCGACGCTTTGATTACGGTCGTCAACGTAGAGATACTCGATGTACCCACTTTTTCGACTCCAATCTTTGTCTATGGCCCACCTTCCCGTCCGCTTCCACCTTCATCAGTGGATGCGGGTATACGCTGCAGCCCAGAAGCCCGTGGCAGTCAGCTTTTTGCAACGGCGCTTTCAGTGCTTTGTCTTCGACTTGCTGGAACTTGCAGGCTGCCTGGGCAACGGATGTCAACGCTAAGACCATGGCTAGCCACATTTTTGCCTTTTTTTCTTTGAGAGGGGTGGGGTACAATTTGTTATTTTTAGAGCTAAAATAAGTTAAACCGAAAACCACTCCCAAAAAAGGCAAGTTGTGAGCCCTCTTGTTCCTCTCCCCTTCCCCTCCCCCCCCCCAATCCGTTGCGGCGCTTCGGGGGCGCGCCTACGCGAAACGCCGCAACGGATGGTGGGAAGCGGCGGATTGGGGGCGCGGGGGGGAGGAGCGAACAGAAAAAAAACCAAAAGCCCCGAACGGGAGATTTGGGAAAAACCTCCCCTCCCCCCCCGGGGGGGGGGAGAGGATAGAAAGAAGGAGGGGGGGGGCCACAAAAGAGAGAGAAAGGAATTGTCGGGGGGGGCCACGAAAGAGAAAGGCATTGTCGCGGGGGGGCGGGGGGGGGGGGGGCGCGCAAGAGATTCGCACCAAGACATCCCTATTCGCGCGCAAGAGGTTTCGTGCAGAAATCGTCCCCTCCATGAGCAAGCGCGCAGCCGAAGAACAGAGCGGCAAGGCCAAGAAGGCCCGCCAAGACAAGGGAGAAGAGGCTTCGCAGTGGGACGAAGAATCGAACGCGTCTGCGAGGCTGCCGCGGCGGCCGAACCCCGCGGCAGCTTCTTTGGCAACCTAACGCCGGAGAACTGGGTGTCGGAGCTGCTGCGGCGCAGCCTAGAGCCGGCAACCGACCTAGAGGGCCTGGTCCCGCTCGGCGAGCTGCCCGATGAACTCTTGGCGGGGCTGGACAAGGTGTACAAAACGCTGCACAGCGGCTTCTGGCAATCGTTCGTGGACACCAGCTTCTTGCTGCAGTACACGCTCGTGAAAGTTCACTCCACCGCCGGCGCCGGCGGCTGGGTCGAACTGGTGCGCTTCCTGCCCCCGCCGAGCGAAATCTACCAGCTCAAGAAAGAGGCGTCGTACAAGGACGCGAACAAGGAAGTCGTGTCCCTCAAGTTCCGCGCCGACCCCCGGTCCGGCAGGGTGTTCAAGAAGGGCTACTTGCTGGCGACTCCAGCAGGCGTGATCGGCGGGGGCTGCAAGCTGTTCTTTTCCAGCCACGCGACCCAAGAGGAAAAGGCCGCTTACGGGCGGCTCTGCTACGGCTCGTACCGCGACCCCGAAGACTTTGCGCACAGGTACAACTCGGATCCTCTGGGGGACAGCGTGAAGCCCGAACGCGTGCAACGCAGCTTCATGGTGAGCGCCCGCGCGTCCAAGGCGGCGCCGCCGGCGCAGGTAGCTTCTTCGCGCGGCCAAAGGGACGAGGTGGGCGCGCTCGCGGTGGTGTTCGACCTGTGGCTCAAGTTCCTGCCCGTCGTCTGCGTGCTGGACGCGCTGAAGGACGGGCAGAAGGCCACGCTGCTGTGCCAGGTCATGCCGTGCGTGAGCAACAAGCTCAAGGACATCGCGCTGGACCTGGGAGCCAGCAAGAACGCCGACGGCACGTACCCGGAGGCCGTGCGCACCAAGTTCCGCGAGGTGCTCCTGCGGAGCAAGAGCGAAGAATATTCAGCCAAGACCCCCGACGAGCGCAAGGGGCTGACGCGCTACGTGAAGAGCGGCTGCTACTTCAAGAAGACAGACTCGCAGCCCAACGAAGCACCGGCGCTGGTGCTGCAAACGCAGGCCAACTACTCGTTCTCCAACGTGAACTCGTTCGCGAATGCCGGGCAGCGCGGCTGGGGCCAGCAGAAGAAGCAGGGCAACAAGGACAACGGCTACAAGTTCAACGACCTGTACATCCGCGACATGCGCGCGCCCGGTCACCCGGTCATGACGGACGAGCAGGCCAGCCGCTGTGTGCGCCCCGGGGCCGTGGCGAGCGTGGGCTTCTCGATCCGTGCGAGTTTCGACCCGTTGTCGCAGGGCGCGCTGTGCCTCAAACGGGTGCCCAAGTTCCTGTTCCTCTGGGACGCGGAAAACGCCTTTGACCAGGCCTCGGACCCGGCCGAGCAGGCGTCGGACTGTGCGGGGTGGGAGGAGGGCGGCTACGCGCCCGGCGAGAGACGCGACACCACGATAGCGCTTGTGCCGACTTCGTTGGCGGGCGTAGTGCAGGAGCCCGATGACGACCGAGTTGTAATCGAAGACTTGCATGTCAACGTCATCATCGACGACATGTAAAAAAAAAACAAGAGGATGCCTTCCCTCTCTCTGAGAATATTACCCTCTGCTTTTTTTTGTCCCGCCTCTCTCTCTCTCTCCTGCTGCTAGGAAAAAAGAAAAAAACAAAGTAGATTGAAAAAAGAAAAAACATTCCTTAAAAAAAAAATTCTGGAGCATCCATCACGCTCTCCTGACCAGTTTTTAAAATCGTTCGAGGAGCGTGGGGCAAACCGTTTCTTTTTACAAATTAAAAAAAAGGCGAATAATTCCTGGACTCCTCCCTTGCCGGTACCGGATTTTTAAGGCAGGTTCTTTTTTCTTGTCACTTTTTTCTTTTAACACCGTGCTACTGTACCGTCGTTGGTGGCGTGCGCACAAAGACGACTTGATGTTTATAGCGTTCCGCACGGTTCTTGTCCTTGCCCGCAGAGGCTGGGGGCGCGCACACCCGCAAATACGGCACGTACAGAAAGTGTCTGTCGCGGTCGGCGACGCGCGGCGCAGCTCATTTGCGGCGCTGCCCGCCAGTGCCGCGCCTTGGCGTGCATTCGCCGGGATCCTTGAGCGCGAGGGGGGGATCCCACACCACTCTGCCGGGCCGCACGCTCTCGTTGGATGCCTCCGAGCGCGAATGCGACCCCGTGCCCGCCATGAGCTCGGCCAGCCTCTGCCGGTGCTCGTCGATCATGCTCTAGTACCGCGTGGAACTTCTTGAGATCGGACAGCAATTGCGGCTCTGGTTCGCGGGTTTCTCCATAGCGGACGAGCCCCTCGCTGTCCTGCAGGAACTGGCTGACCGCCCAGAGCCAAAAAGCCTCGTTCATCTGCACTTCTTTTTTTTGGGGGGCGGGGGGCGGAAAGGAAGAAAAACCAAAAAAGTGGGAGGGCCCGGGGAGTGTGGGGGGTGGGAAAGGAAGAAAAACCAAAAAAAAAGTGGGAGGGCCCGGGGAATGTGGGGGGGGGGGGGCGCAAAGGAAGAAGAACCAAAAAAAAGTGGGAGGGCCCGGGGAGTGTGTGTGGGGGGGGCGCAAAGGAAGAAAAACCAAAAAAGTGGGGAGGGCCCGGAGGAAGGCGGGGGGGGGGGGAGGGAAAGGTTTTGTCCAGAAGAAAAGGGGCGCGAGTGAGTGCAGGGAAATGTTTGCGCGGGGACGGGGGGGGGGGGGGGGGGAATTCGGTGGTAAGAGAGAAAAAGGAGACGCGAGAACGGCAAAAGATGTCGGCCGAGCTACTGTCGCGCCACACGGCCTGAAGAAAAGCTGCAAACCACTGTGCAGTCACCATCAGACGCACCACGTGCTGTGCAAAGGCAAGGTGCTTTACTTCCAGAACGACCCCTGGATTGCACTGCGCACGGCCCGTGTGTGCCCCGTGCCCCTGACGACGAACAAGTGCGTGGAATCCCTGCTCGGCCTGCTCAACTTCGAGTTCATCTTGTGGCTGCAATCCTCGAAAGACGCACACTTGCTGCCAAGGGCCTGCCTCGTGGACAGCGAACTGACCGTGCACTTCCTGACGGCCGCGCAACTGACGCTGATCCTAGCGCTGAAGCCCCCGCTCTTTGATCAAGATTGTCCCGTGCGCCGCGGCAAGGAACACAAAGAATAGACCTCATTTTCTCTCTCTCTCTCTCTGTCGTTGGTGCCATGCCTCCCTTCCCCCTTTCCCCCCGGCCCCCGAGCGCCCTCTCTCTCTCCCCCCAGTTCTTCCTGTCTTTTTTTTGTGTCGCTACGACGTCCTTACCCCCCCCCCCCCCCCACTCGCCTTCTCCCCCCAGTCCTCCCGTGCAGTTGTTTGCTTTTGTTTGCGGGGGGGGGGAAGGGAGGGGGAGGGGCTAAATCTGTCTTCCCTTGCCTTTCTCCCTCTCGCTCTTTCTCACCTCCCCCCCCGCCCTATCTTGTCCCTCCATGGATTTACGTACTTTTGTTTCTATTTGTATAAAAAATGACAAAAAAAGGCTGGATCATCCCCAAAGAAAATAATCAAAAAGGAAAAAAGGGGGGAAAGGGAGGGGCTTGGCCTGCCTAATTTAAGCTATCAAGCAAAGAAAAGAAAAAGACCTTTTCTTTTTTTCAAAAGCTCTCCACACTCCCTTCCTCCTTCTTCACAGTGGTTTCCGCGCAGCCCTCTTGACGACGAGCCACGCAAGCGTAGCCCAGAGCTGCTCGGCCTCGTTCCACTGTTTGCACAATAGTGGGCTCGTGGTCGTCGACATGCAAACCGACTTTTGCGACCCGCGCGGAAAACTGCCGGTCACCAATCTGCTTCACAACAACAGTGACGCCGTCAGGGGCTGCTTCGACAACATCAAGCGCCTGTTGTCGGAAGTGCAGTTCGGCCTCGTGGTCTGGACGCTCGACACACACCCGCCCGACCACGTCTCCTTTTTTGATTCCAAAAGTACGCACGCCAAGCTAAAAGAAGCGCAAAGGATCAGCGGGGACCGGATCCAGTACAACTACAAGGGCACCAGCATCACGCAGCAGCTGTACAACAGCCACTGCATAGACGGCACGGACGGGCAGCAGGTTACCAAAGAGCTAACTGGCTTTGCGCCGCCCTGGGACACGCCGTCCGGCGAGCTGGTGGTGCCACCCGACGGCATGGCGGCCGAGGCACAGACATATTTCCGCAAGGGCTTCAATCGAGACGTGGACGCCAACTCGGCTGTCTTTGAGAACGACCTCAAGACCGAGGTCAAATGCCCTAACCGCGCCGGCTCCCACAGCTTCAGCCTGACGGAGATCCTGCGAGCGCGTCAGATTACGCACGTCTATATCGGCGGAGTGGCGGCCGATATTTGCGTCAAACGCACGTGCGAGGACCTGGCGCGCCAGGGCTTCCGCGTGTCTGTCGTGGAGGACGCCACGCTGCCCTTCGCCAAAGGGCAGACGCCCCGCGCGTGGGCCCGCGCGGGAAACGTCAAGTAGAACAGGCACTGGAAGTGCGGCGAACAGACCGAAAAGTTAGGCGCAACCTCTTCTTGCGCGGAGTTCGTAAACGTCTGGAAGTACGTGCGCCAGCCCCACCCCGTTGCGGTGCGCAGGACGTCGGCCTGGCTGACATGCGCACCAGCAGAGGGTTGGGCGCCAAGGGCTCGGTCGTACAGAATGGCGAACAGCAGCGCGACCGCGGCGTTTGCCTCAATGGAGTCACCAGCCAGAGCCTCTGTTTCGGGTCTGTTGTAACAGACAAACATACTACTACCGTCTTTACGACGGGCGGACAGCTCGAGCGCGCTCAGCAGCGACTGCCTCAGCAGATCCAGCAGCGCGATGGCGTGGTCGTTACGGAAAGTGAGGGTCTCCCGCAGCAGGCAACGGGGGCAGCCGCAGTTTTCGCCCTTGGTGTGTGGCATGCGGTTGCTGAAGACGTTGATCCTGTTCTCGCCGTACCTCATTGCTGTGGGCCCCGCGCCCTTTTCAGGCCAGAACAGCACGAGGTTGGGCCCCATGGAGCCCGAGAACGGCTTCCACACGTCGGCCAGTGCTGCTATTCTTTGCTTGTCCGGGACGAAGGCGTGGTTGTACGGGCTGGCTTCGGTGCTGTTTGGCAGCACCCTGGCGAGTTTCACCCGCGGCTTCTTTCTTTCCGGCTGGTGCGCCTCCCTGTTGAAGCACGCGTTGCGGGGGCACGCGGGGTCGCCCACGAGGTCGGGAATGTACTTGCCCTCTTGGAAGTATTTAGACAACCATTTCGGCGTGCCGCAATTCTTGATCTCGTCGTTGGCGGCCGCCGCACCCTGTTGTACCAACGGGAACGCTCCAATGCCAATCTTGAAACTTATCGCACTGTGCAGCTGCCGATTCGCCTCAAGTGCCGGGCGCGGCGCCGGTGGTGGATAGCTCTTGGACTTGAGTTGGCGGATCACGGCCTGTGTTTCCAGTACCCGCAGCACGAGTGTCGACAGGCGACAATCGATAAGGCTCCTCGGTGATTCAGATATTAACAAAGTTTGGAAAGAACAGGGGTGGTTAGACAACCAGTACATCAATGTAAAGATGATGCTTACCTCTGGCCACGTGACGAAACCCGCCCGGGCGGAGTACTTGTTGCGACATTATGAAACGCTCATAACCAAGGTGCTACAGCCACAGCTGCTGGCCTCCAGCAGAATGGCCGACACTCACGCCTGCACCGAGAGCAGCTTCGCAGATGCCGACGACGCGCTGGGGCTACTCGAGAGCAACCACGTCAAAAACAACCTGGCAGAAGAGGCGCCAGACGGGCAGAAGCTATTGAAGCAGGAGTTCAGCGTCAGCGTGTACGTACATTGCCAAGGGGGGTGCGTTGACGAGTAACTCTTGCTTGACGAAATTAAAAGCAAAAAAACAGTTTTTTTTAAATGTGTTTTGTTTTTGTTTTTTTTTACTGCTGCTTGTCCTCTGCTTCTACGTAGTCTGTGACTATGACCAAGCCGGGGCGCACAATTCTGAACCGTGTAATAGCTGCGCGGGGGATACCGGCGCAAGAGAAAATACCTAGTTGTTGCAACTGCCTGAGACGACCTCGTAGGTGTTCAAAGACGCGATTCTCCAGCTGTTCACAACTGTCTAACGTCAGCTTTTCGAGATGTTCTAGCTCACACAATTGAGCAACCCCGGCAGGAGTAATATTTGCCCAGCCCAGATCCAGGATCCGCAGACTTTTTAGGTGCTGCAATGGTCTTACTGCGGCATCGGTGAGTTGGGTGCAACCGTAGAGGCTTAACGCCTGCAGCGCGGTTGGCAGATCTTGGAGGTAGGTTTCCTCCACATTTGTGCAGTTTTCCAGGCTCAAATGGTGCAAGTTGCGCAAGGCCGACAAACAGGAGAACCCCGTGCCTGTGACATTTGTACACGAGCTTAGATGTAACCTTTCCAAATGCGCTAGAGGGCGCAAATGCCGGAGCCCCTCATCAGTCAGAAAGGTATTTCCTCCCAGGTCTAGAATTCGCAGATTGGTCAGGCTGGCGAGCACGCTCAGCGACAGGTCGCCGAGCGGGCAGCGGCCGAGTTGCAGATATTGTAGTCGACCGAAGCTCTCCAGAAACCAGACATTAGTCAGTTGGCTGAGAAAGCCCAGATCTAGATAGATCAGGCTGGTGAGATTCGACAAGTTGTCTAAGCCTTCGTCCGTAATTAGGCCACAACGAGAGAGTTTGAGCCGCGTTAACTTTCCCAGGCCGGCCACCACGGCCAGCGCGTCGTCTGTGATACTGAAACAGTTGGTCAGATCCAAGGTCTGCAATTCAGTTAGGGACGCCAGCCAGCTGAGATCTGTAAGTGTTGGGCAGTTACGAAGACTGAGCTGCCGCAGGCAGCCGCCGGCCGACGCGATGGTCAGGGGTCTACTTAGGAACGGGTTGAGTCCGGCCAGCAACAGGGTGCGCGGCCGGACCTGCGTGAGGTAAGCGGCTAGCGCTTCGGAGCTGACTTCCGTGCAGCGATCAAGGGTCAGCCAACGGTCGCACCAGGCCCCCGCAGCCATCGAGCCAGCGCTAGCTAGACCGTCGCCGGAGGCTTCTAGCACCGGCTCCTTGGATCCCAGCCTCTGCAAGCCAGTGACCTTCGCTGCCTCCCGTAGTTCGAGATTCACCAGGTTGTTAGGAAGCAACAGGCTGTGCACGCAAGTCTTGGATCGGTGGATCTGTGCCAGGATCGACAGCCTGTCGGCCGGCAGCTTTTTGTCAATAGTGACGCTAGTGATTTCGCGCCATTCAGCCCACCGTGCGGCTTGGATCGGGGGGCATGTCGCGCCGATCTTCAGGCTCGACCAACTCTCGGGGCGCGGCATGTCCCGCGTCGTCGTGCACGCCGCCATCCACACCGCATACAGCCAGGCAGGGCTGCCGGACACCAAAGGAAAGACCACTTCCCACACATCGGTGGGCAAATCCAACAGGCTGTGCACACCGGTACGCGGGCCATTCTGTAGCGCCCCGCCACTAAGGGTGAGGTTTGCTATTTTCTGCTGCACTGCCTCCAGGTCGGCGTCAAAGGTTGCCCGCACCGACTGCGGGTAGCTGCGCGCGGACATGCTGGCGCGAACTCTTTTTTTTTTGGTTTTTGTTTTAATACATAATACAAACAAAAAAAACAACTTTCCCCCCCCCCCCTTTTCCCCCGAGGCACAGGATTTGGAGCAATGGGCGATCGCCATTTGCTTCCCCCCCCCCCCCTCCCCCCGTTCGCTAAAAACAAAAGGACACACACCCAAGAATCTTTTTTCTTCTTCTTCTTTTTTTTTTGTCTAATCATGCGTTGGGATCGTCGACAGCCAGATTTCTTTTTGCCACCACCACCAGCCGCCGGGCAGCGCCTGTGCGCGGTCCACGGGCCTGACCAAAGCCTCTACTACAAGTATTTGAGCGCCGGTGCGCACCCTCCCTCGCAGCTTGTCGCGCAGGTAGTCTTTTTGCGGCAGCCCCAACTCGCGCTCGGACCAGTACGCGCACGCCACGCCGTCCTGGCCGGGGCGGCACGCCGCGTACAAGACGCCACCCTCCGCGTCGGCGGGCACTAGCCGCAGCAGCGGTCGCGCCAACCGCGGCTGCGCGACCCGTGACATAAATACCTTGGCCAGTAATATCTCCGCGTCCTGCCCGCAACAGCCGCGGTGCTCGTCCTTAGCCGCGTCGCGGCACTTGCGGCTGCAGTACACCGCGTCGTCGCAGCGCCGGCAGCGGCGGCCGCCGCCGCCGCCGTGGCGGGCCACCACTCGTCGCAGCCTTCGCGCCAGCACAGCAGCAACAAGACCTCTGCTGCTTCTGCTGCTTCTGCTGCGGGGAGCGGGCGCCGGCCGATCACGACACGCCTCTTCTTCTTCTTCGTCTTGGTCTGCTGCTGTCGCGCCGCTGCCGCCGCCGCTGCCGCTGTCACTGCTCGGTCGCGCCGTCGCCTTCTCTTGCGGCCCATTTCCAAGCTGTCCCACAAAAACAAGCCGATAGAGAAGGTTCAGCCCGCCGCCAATGCAGACAAAAGAAACAGCACACACACACACACAAAGCGCGCGGGCTAAAGCGAGAGAGAATCAAGGACCGCTGTGTTCTAGAGCAGCCGGGGAGATTTATTTTCTGTTCGGGTCTCCAAAAGGAGGGGCGACGAACCGGGATGTGTGTGTAGGGCGGGGGCCCCCGCGGAATAGCCGCCCCCCCCCCCCCCCGGACGTGAGAGGGGCCGCGCGGGATGGGAAGAATGTAGGGGGGGGGGGGATTGGAGAAGGGATTTTTTCTGTGCACTCATCCCCCGAAAAAAACAGAAAACAAATCTCTTCTTCTCTCTCCCGGCCGGCCCTCCCCCTCACCCTGCCAAGATCTTAAGTGTGATGTTCCGTCAGAAGTGTGAGTCGATGTTTTAATGTTGAACTAAGACAAGCTTATATCAGAACTCGCCAACTTTTGCAAAACCAAGGTATTTGGCGGGGATGCCGCGGCTTTCGAAGAATTCTCGTGCATCCGCGTGGCTCTCACGCATTGCCTTGAGCTGCTCCGAGCGCAGCCGAAATTCGCTTGTCTCGGGACACACTAACCCGTGCGGCTCGTCCAGGGTGTACAAATACAAGTCGGGCCCGACAATTTCTTCGCCAAACGTCGTCTCCAGTTCCAGATCCGCCTCGATTTCCTCCGCGTGGCCCCAGGAGTTCTTGGCCACGAGGTACAGAAGCAAATTTGCCAAAGGCAGGTTCGTGCTGTTGAGGTTGGACCGCGGAAGACGCTTCCACACAATCCGAGAAATCTCGCTGTACACCGTCGACCCATGCACACGAGTAAATCGTGCTAGCACTTGGGGCTCGGGTCGCATAACTTGCTCGACTCCGTGGCGCAGCGCCGCCGTGCCTCCTCGTTTGCATACTGCACTGCCTCCTCCGAACAGTCGTCGTCCAGAAGGTCCTCGCGCACTCGCTTAGCGTGAGCAGTCAGTGCGCGAGCCAGGCGTTCACAGAAGACCCTCGCCTGTTGCTCGATGAAGCGAGACCAGTCAGGGTCCCCTTTGCAAGTCGACCCCGCGGGATACTGCGCCGGTTCTTCTTCTTTCTCGTTGTCACCGTCTTCAGGCACTGCGTTCAACAAGAGCTTCCGTCGTTTGGAGGCCTTTTCTAGCTCCAGGCAGGTAATGGTTAGCTGTTGTTGCAAGGCCAAGCGAGCCGTCACCAGTCCATCGGCCTGTTCTGAAATTCTGGCGGCTTGCTCTGCTATAAGCTTGTCTTTGGTCTCGAGCATCTGTTGCAGTTGGGTAATACAGATATCCTTGATCGCCGAGTCGCCGAAGCCAGCCAGTCCAGCGCGCAGGGAGTCGCGAATTTCAGGCGCCAGTTCTTGCCTGCGCACAGGCAGTGCTTTCTCGAGCGCCTCGTCGCCTGCGGAGGCGCTGGTAGCGAGCGAGGCCATTTCTTGGCGCAGCTTCTTGCAGTTTGGGTGCTCGAACGCACTAAGGACCGTCAAGAGATCCTTGAATTCAGGCAGGGCACCCCTCGTCGCGCGCCTTCCTTGACTTCTTTCGCTGGTGAGGGCCCGCTATCGTCGGCCCGTTCCTGGCCGCGCGGGAAAACGAAGTACTTCACGGGAAGTTCCCCGGTGGCATTGGGGTGCCACCCGGCACCACTTTTTTCATAAGAGACACCTGGTCTCTCTAATTTTTGTGCCATCCTTGACTATTTTTTTTTAGCATAATCATCCGTACAATCAGTAAAAAATGCAATCGCGTCCGTCACAGCAAAATAATGCCCATCCGAGGCTCGTCTAATGCTAGCGAAGTCGTCAGGCCCGAGTTTCATGAGCAAGGCATTTTCATCGAAGACGTGTAACGCGTCATTTGGGACGGTAGGTGCAGCGGCGACCGTCGTCATCGCAGGTGCGGCGATGATGCTTTTTTCTCCCTTGCCACTCATGTCGTTTGCAAGATTCTGGATTTTGTGCTTGCCTTGAAGATTTTATTTAAAATAAATTTGCCAACTTTTTTTTTTAACCTTTCCCTCCCTCCCGTTCTCTAGTCAGACATTGATACTTAAAATTTCTCTTTCCTTCCCCACCCCCACCCCCCCACCACCCCGTCGCGCAGTTTTATAATCAACAAGATTCATTTGCTGAGCGCCGGGAGAAGGAGGGGCGGGGCCAAAGAAAAAGAATTGGGTGAGGGGGGCCGGCGAACAGAGAGGGCCGCGGCCCCCCCTCCCTCTGATTGAATTGTATTCATCCCCCCCCCCCCCCTCCCCCGGTTCGTCGCCCCCCGTTGTAAAAAAAAAAAAAAAAAAAAAAAAAAAAAAAAAAAAAAAAAAAAAACGGGATTTTAATGATGATCTGTACACCATGTCTGGCGCTGTCTGTCTATTTCAACTTTTCGCAGTCTGCACAGAATCGCTGGCCATCCTTGATGACCCAGTAATCTTTTGCAGTCCCCTCCACACCTTTCTCGAGCAGCTCCATCCAGGAGATACTGTTCTTGGACCTGTCGATCTTCATGTAGGCATCTCCCAACAGGTTGAGCGTTTGCATCGAGACCATTTGCCTCAGCAAGCCATCGATTTCGGCGCGGCTCCGCACGTAGAATCTTTTGCCTTCCAGGTGTAGACACCTGGTAAAATCGCAGTTGTCACATCGCTCGCATGTATCATAGACGTCGTCGCTGTGCAACGAAAGCTGAAGTCTGGTTTTGCCCTTGGCGAGGCTGTGGCGGCAGTAGAAATGCACAACAGTCTCAATGCGTTCAGCACAGCCGTAGCGTTTGCCGGCGTGGAGGTTCAGGCAGCCATGCAGACCGAAATCGCCCCAGCCTTCGTATTTCTGGGACGGAGTAGTGCCGCTGAGGCCGAATTTAGTGTAACCTCCCTTGAGAACCATCGTTTCGATCGCGTCGGCCACCGACTTGCGCACACAATTGAGTTGCTCTTCCTGCGCTTCGGTCGCCAACGGGAGAAGACACGCACTTAGGCTGCGACAGGTCGTGCCCAGCACGGCCACAGACGGCGGAGACCACGAGGACAGATGTTGCAGCAGTTCCTCCGGCAGTGCGGTCAAATGCGCCACGAACGGGCCCGTATGTCCCAGCTTGGGCTTTTTCTTCATGGGAGCGCTTGTCATAGGCTAGCTAAAAAAACAACAACCACGAAAAAAAAACACAACACAGAGAAACGGGATACGATGTGGAGGTAAAAAAAACAAAAAACAAACAAAAAAAAAAAAAAACATAGAAGGCCAGGCTCAGCGGCGACAGAAAAAATAAAGAAAGAGACGGGAAGGCAGCCTTTGTGCACCCCACATTTGCACACACAAACACGTCTCAACAGCCAAGCCCAGCCGACAAGAAGGTCGGCAGAAACGACTTCCCCCCCCCCCCCCCGCCCACTGCCACACACAGACAGCAATATCTGCAGCAAGACCCTCGTGCTACTACAGCGCGCAAAAAAGAAAAGTCGGGAATTTTAATGATAATCATCAGTACACAATCTCGCCGCGGTCTATTCCAACTCTTCGCAGTCCTCAGAATCTCTCGCCATCCCGATAGACCCAGTGAGGAGTGACAGGCCCCGTCACACCTTTCTCGAGCAAGTCCGTCCAGGTAAAGAGTCCCTTGTCGTAATTGGCATTCTTCATGTAGACATCTCCTAACAAGTTGAGCATTTGCACCGACACCATTTGCTTCAGCACGGCCTCGATTTCGGCGCGGCTCTGATGTTTCGTTGTCCAGGATTTGCGACGTAGAATCATTGCATTTACCACATTGCTTGCATAGATCGTCGATGCCGTTGATCCACATCCTGAATCCAATCTTGGTTTTTTCAGTTGAGAGGCTGTGGTGCCAGTGAGATTCTAAAGACGTCACGATATGTCCGGCATAGCCGTAGCGTTTGCCGGCGTTGAGGTTCAGGCAGCCACCCAGATCATAATGAACCCCACTTTCGTAAAAGAGGTTCCCGGTAGCGCCTTCGAGGCCAAATTTGATGTAACCTCCCTTGAGGGCGACCTCTTCGATTGCGTCGGCCACCGGCCCGCGCACACAATTGAGTTGGTCTTCCTGAGCTTCGGTCGCCAACGGGAGAAGACATTTGCGGAGGCTGCGACAGGTCGTGCCCAGCACGGCCACGGACGACGGAGACCACGAGGACAGATGTCGCAGCAGTTCCTCTGGCAGTGTGGTCAAATGCGCCACGAACGGGCCAATATGTCCCAGCTTGGGCTTTTCTTCATGGGAACGGCTCTCATGGGTTTAGCTACTAGTAGTGTTCAAACATCGGAACAAACAAACAAAAAGAAAACGGGATACAGTGATGGGAAGAAGATTTAGGTTGGACGGACAATGTTTTTTAAAAACAGGGAATGCCTGTCTCCCCCCCCCCTCCCCTCATTCTCCAAGTTGTGCACACGGCACGATAAACAAAAAGACATACGTCTAACAGGAACTCTTGCACAAACAGAAAACAAAATGCCTGCCGGAAGCCTTCCACGCACACGCGTGTCTACATAACGATACACACACAATTACACACAAACACACGCAAACACACGACGATACACACGCAAACACACACCGAACGATACACACACCGAACACACACACATTCACACACACGGCGATACACACGCAAACACACACCGAACGATACACACACCGAACACACACACATTCACACACACGATGATACACACGCAAACACACACCGAACGATACACACACCGAACACACACACATTCACACACACACATACACACACATACACACACATACACACACAAAACACACACAGGACGACACACAGCACACGAATGTCTAAGGAATGACCCTAGACATGCACAGAAACAACATTTCTCAAGAACAGACACCCAACTATGCGCAGCACATACACAAATAGTCTCTTTCCGTTTTTGCTTTGAAACAAAAAACCGCGCATTATGTAGGCCCACCCCCCCCCTCCCCTTCGACAACCCATTGGGTTTTCGCAATGTTGCCAACATTGGGTTTTCGCACGGTTGCCAACATTGGGTTTTCGCAATGTTGCCGACATTGGGTTTTCGCAATGGGCTCGCCATTGGGTAAACCCAATGGGCTTTTCGCATCGTAGTGCAAGGCGGCCCCCCCCCCCTCACCCCCCCCCCCACCCTTCTTCCTTTCTGCCTATTATGCTCTATGATCTTTGGTGATAACTGACCTTATAGAAAATTTGGTCCTTGTTTATGTGTGTGTGAAAAGTTTTCATTGTACGTGAAACGTGGTTTGTTGTGTGAATTTGTGAATGTGTGTGTGTGTATCGTTCGGTGTGTGTGTGTGTGTGAATTTGTGAATGTGTGTGTGTATCCTTCGGTGTGTATATCGTTCGGTGTGTGTGTGAATGTGCGAATGTGTGTGAATGTGCGAATGTGTGTGTGTGAATGTGTATCGTTCGGTGTGTGTGTGTGGATTTGTGAAGTGTGTGTATCGTTCGGTGTGTGTGTGAATTTGTGAATGTGTGTGTGTGTGAATGTGTATCGTTCGGCGCGTGTGTGTGTGAATGTGTATCGTCCGGTGTGTGTGTGAATGTGCGAATGTGTGTGTGTGTGTGTGTGTGTGAATGTGTATCGTTCGGTGTGAATGTGTGAATGTGTGTATCGTTCGGTGTGTATCGTTCGGTATATGTGTGAATGTGTATCGTTCGGTGTGTATCGTTCGGTATATGTGTGAATGTGTATCGTTCGGTGTGTATCGTTCGGTGTGCGTGAATTCGCACAAGATTCGTGTGTCTGTGTGTTTGAAATTTCTGTGTGCTATTGATTATACCTACATGCTCAGCCTCTGGAGAGGATGATATTGGCAAGGACATTAAGCAGTTGTCTTTTGTTTGCTTTTGGGAACGGTTCACACCTCAAAAAAGGCCCAAAGTAAAACAAGAAACATGCACACCAAATTCTAATAAATCTCTTTTTCTTTTTTTTTAGTGGTTTCGCGCGCCCCCCTTTCCCTCTCTCCGAGTGGCAATCGGTCTTTGTTTTGTGCTGTTTCGCAAATCATCTCACACACATGCCAAAGCGTTCTAAGCGTTCCAACACTCGCCAACGCGCCCACGTCAAGCCTCCACGAAAGCGATATCACCTCAACTCCACCCCTGTCGCGCGGAAGCAAAGGGAGTTTGCCTGTGGGGCATTTTGGTTCCTTTTCGCGAGCGAGTTTGCTTTGATTGCTACCTTCCTCTCCCTCAAGGACTTCCAATGCCTGTTCAATGCCTTTGCAGGCACCAGCTTTTTCGAAAAGAAACCACACTCGCTTGGTGCTCAGTTGTGGAGCTCTTACCTACTGTGCTCAAACATAAGAATGCCACTAGTTTATTTCGTGGAAGGACATACGTGGAAAACTATAGTCCGAGACACTCTAGCGTACATGCTCAGAGAGAGCAGCATAGTTAACGGTCTGTGGCCTACTGATTGGCCTTGTGCCCGCTGCCTTAGACGAAGGGCAGTGACATGGGGAATACCATTGTACCATTATTGTCATGTGTGTCTGCGGAACGAAAGATCGCACCTAGTAGCAGACCTAGAGGCCATAAGAAAAAGCTTTGTACTTAATATCTTGCAAGTAGACCTGGAGCTATTAGACGTAATTAGGAGCTGGTGGGACGTCAGTTACCCCCAGAAGTTTCTCCAGGTGATCCAGACCATGGACCTTGCGTTCACGTACAAGGGGACGGGGTGGAAACGTATACTCGTCGTGCCCATCCAACAAGGACTGCTCGTGTGGGGTCTTTTTCAGACTAATCTCGCCCTTCACGTCAGACAAAACCAAGACAGAATTACAGCTGAACGCTATCAAATGAGCGAAAAACACTTTCAGTTGTTGCAGGACAATCTCAAAAAAACAGAAGCCTTCCTCAACCAGGCTAGAGAAGCCAGCGTGCTGGGGAATGAGGAGATGGTGCCGTGTGGCCTACAGCTACAACATATGCTGCCAACAGGGGGTTCCTCACAGGCCCTTGAAGGTCGGCGCAATCCCCCCCCCCCCCCCGGTGAAGGGCTTTGCTCCACCCAACCCCCCCCCCTCCCTTTTTTTCTTACACTCTCTCTATTTTTGAGCGGCGTTGGTACGGTTCGCTAGTTGCAAAAATGTCTTATAGCTAGACCAAAACTTTGAGCCCTTATTAAACTATACCTGGAATTGTGTTGATTGGTGGAAGAATACAGGGGGGAGAGTTAAAGGAAGCGACCTTTCTCTCTCTCTCTCTTATCTTTTTTCTTGTGGTTGCAGCGCGGAGAGAGAGAGAGAAAGCGAGAGAGAGATTTCTTTTTTTTCGTTTGTGTATAGCCATTCCTGGTTGAACGTCTTACGAACGTGACAATGTCGCAACGCCATACCGCCGTTCCGCCCAATAACCCTGCACCAGCGCCCGACGAAGCTACACAACGCGCGGTGTACGTGTTCGGCGGCTTGGGGACACCACATTCGGCCGAAACCTTGACCGCCGAAGGCTGGAAGGCTACTGTCTGGAGCCCGCCGACGGCCAGCAGCGGACAGCTCGGCCTAGTGCTGCAGGGTAAGTTTTTTAATACCGCCACCAGAGTCTTTTTTTAAAATTTAAACGAAATTTGGTTTCGGCCGCCTTCACTCCGTCTTCCGAAGGTGGTCTACCGCGCTCCACAGGAATTCAAAGGTCAGCCAATGTTCTTTTGTGGGCTCGTGCACGAGGTTGTAGAACGCAGCCCTGTCTAGCGAACCCAACCCAAAGACCGACAGCTCATAGCCGGCCCGGGTCAGCCAGTCGTAGACCAGCAGCGAGTCGTGCTTGAAGCGGACGGGGTCGCACGTGTCCCACGGCTGGCCCTCGCGGCGGCACCACATGGCCCGGTTGTACTCGACGACCGCGCAAATCACGCGCCGGGCCTCAAACAGTGCGCGCAGGCCCGACAGGACCTCGAACTCGCAGCCCTCCGTGTCAATCTTGAGTACCAGGCTGGTGTTAGCGGGCACCAAACTCGCCGCGTGTACCAGGTCGATGTCGGTAGTCGAGTTGTCGACGCCAGCAAAATAGTTGATGGCGGCGTCCTCCTGGCCCTCGGCGTACGGCCAGGTCCCGAAGCAGCCGTTGCGCACGCGCACGCGCGCGTGCCGCGGTCTGCTGTAGTTGCCTGCCAGCACGTTGTGCACGCTAATCCTAGACAGCTCGCTCGCGGCCGCCGCGGCCTTGAGGAAGGCAACGCAGTGGGGCTGCGGTTCCACGGCTATGACAGAAACCCCTAACGAGGCGGCCAGGAGCGTGTAAAAACCCGCGTTGGCTCCGATATCCACAAAGACCAGCGCGTTAGTCCGGGCACAAGGCGAAGTGCATTGTCTGCCTTGCATTGTAACACCTCGGTTAGCAGTTGTCCGATGTGCGGTTCGCTTGTTTGCAAAAAGCGCAGCATAGGATCTACCACGCCTTTGGCTATCAGGTCCTGATCCTCGGCCATGAAAAAGCCCCGCGAAGACCCGGGCACTTTCACCTTCACTAAACGAACGCTCTCCCCGGTGCGGAAGTAGCGCAGCGCTTGGTGCTTGGCGCCCGCAACCGCTATTAGGACCAGCAGGACAGCCGCCATAGGGACCCGCGAAATGTGGTGTCCGAGCCCAGAAGATCCAAAATGTCCGCTTGCTAACAAATTTTCTGTTCAGACGTCCACAAAATGCGGTTTTATTAAAAAAGATCTTGTCTGAATCCAGTGAACTTCGCGCCTGCCGCAATTTGTGGACATTTTTGCCGCAAATTGCGGTACGCAATAAAAACCTTTTTTTTTTTGGTGATTTCGGCATTTGCAAATTAGCTCAAGAGAAATTTTTGGGGAAAGAAAGGCGGGAGGGGAATTTTTTTGCACCTTTAATTTTTTCCCCCGCGTTTGTTTCCCCAAAAATTTTTCTTGAGCTACACAGTTATTGCCGAAATGTCCTTTGCAAAAAATAAATTTCTCACTAGTTTCAATTTTACGGTGAATTTCGCGCCAAATGCACAAGGTGCCGGAACTTACGGGTAAGTGATATTGTCCGAACTTTGCGGCACACCAAGAATTTTTTTTTGTTGGTGATTTCGGCATTTGCAAATTAGCTCAAGAGAAATTTTTGGTGAAAGAAAGGCGGGAGGGAATTTTTTGGCACCTTTAATTTTTTCCCCGCCCGCGTTTGTTTCCCCAGAATTTTTCTTCAGCTACACAGTTATTGCCGAAATCTCAAAAAAGAAAATTTCACTAGTTTCAATTTTACGGCGAATTTCGCGCCAAATGCCACCGGGGCCGCAATT